>OMLB01006949.1:2931-22707 GCA_900302555.1 Myripristis jacobus | reverse complement strand
GGGTGGGGTGGGATAGGGGGGTTTGGAGTACTCCATTGTTTATCCTGATGGTTTCCAGATGATGGCAGAGGGAGGCAGCCAACCTCCTGGGCCCCTCTCACCAGGCTCAGAGATCCAGGCCAGGCCGATCTGGTGCAGTTAGAAAATCTGGCTTTACCTCGCCACCAGGGGCTCTGGGTCTGATTTAAGTTAAGTTATGGCTTTTGGATGGGATGCTGAGTAATGCACTTAATAAATGAGTTGTATGTGCATTTATCTTAATCACCAACAGTTTCACACATGTTGTGGTCTGTAGCCACAAAGATCTTCACTCCAATATGAAGAATCTGCTTTATGGGCAAAACCATGCAGGCTGTGCCTCTTTTATTGCTGTAGTATATAATGAAATAATATTTCAACAAGTATCCAATTGCATATTCATGATAGACAATTAAAAACAGATTCTCTCAGTTGATGGGCCAACTTAGCACAATATCGCATAGAAGAATTGTATGAAGCAAACAGGCGTCTTCATGGAAGAATTGTGCCTTTTTCCCTGCATTTACTCAGTCTTTCCTACTCGAGTGTCCATTCCGTCTTTGGTCAGAAGTGTCATTTTCATTTGTTGGCCACCAGTGTCACCACTTTGATGGGAGTGGTGGAAACTCAGGAGTGTGCCATGCCCTTTGGTACTCTATACACTGCAGAGTATAGGCACAGTTTGTTTTGCTTGCTGTGCAGAGTGAAAGCTGTTTCCTCCTCCAGGAAGACGATGCTCTCCCTGTGAGTGGGCTTGAGAGAGAGGCTGTCAGTGGCATGTTATCAAGCACTCCAGCTCAATAACCTCCCACAGTGCCTCGTGGTGGCAAAACGGCGCAAATACAGCCCGCCGCTATCACTCATCCACACAACTGCAGCTTTAAGTGTTATGAGACTTGGCTGTTACAACGTTAAAACACAGTTTTTGGAGCTTTTTCTGGATTCTGTCCAGCGATTAAATTAAATATCCTGTGATGGGTTTTATTCACTCACATTTTGAAACGGACATATGTTGCCACTATGAAATCAAAACATGGTTTGATGTAGGCCATTCTGGTGGTGCAGATTCAATACGTCTCACCCCCTAATTTTTGACTTGCCCTACTTTTCAGCCAAGGTGCCTCTAATTTAAACCAGTCTTGTCGAGATGATTTCTTTATGATGAGTTTAGGATTTTGTCATGTTATACAAGTGCAGGGTTCATCTGGGTTTGATTTCCTCCCCACTAAGATCCCTGTTCCCTGATTGGTGGGCCAGGGCCAGCTGGGATGGATGACTGAGAGCCTGAGGTATTTGTCCTGAAGCAGAGAGGCCTCTCCCATTGGTCCCTCCATAGGCCTGGGCCTCCTTTATGGTCCCTGGGGAACACAGCTGGAGGGAGGGAATTCATTTCTAATGGGAAAGCTGAGACTCCTTCTCTACTGTCTTATAAATAAATTAGACTTACAATTACAATGGTATTCCGGCTCCGCTGGAATAAGCTATTATAACATTAAAGGTTTGGTTTTTGAACCTTTTCTGCTGTAGAAAGTGTGCTCTCAGTATCACTCCACACCCATTGTTTTACAGAAAATGCAGATCAAAAAGACTCCTTTGAAATGTTGGGCAAACACTCCGGTGACCACAATGTATAAGGATTAATCTTCCAAAGCAGAGTATGTCAAGTGTCAAAGCAAATTTGCTTTCGGCAGAAAGCATAAATAATCCTCCCGTTCCTGGTATTGAACTGCTACATAAACTCTAGCCTCTTGACCACCAGCAAGGCTGCTATCACTTCCCGTTACAATCACGCAGTGCTTTGAATTGGCTGCCGGCCAAAGAAACCAAATAGGTCAGTCTCCCCCAGTAAAAGGTGGTGAGAGGCAAAAGCCAAATGTATTCAAAGCCCTCGAGGTTTGCATGTTGAGAGGTGTCTTATTTTCAAGCACATTGTAGAAAAGACGGCTGTAGTAAGCGTAAAATGGGCAGCATTGAAGTGAATGATCAATAGTTTAACAAAGTGCTTTGTATTGTGTATTGTCAGTGTAAGACTTGGCCGAGTGATGGAAGAAAGAGACGGAGTCAAAATCTTCGCCGGGTGTTTTTTTTATTGCCGTCACAAGTGGAGTGCAAAGTGCAAGGGGGAAAAATGACACAAGTGGAAAAATATAAAACAAGAAAAACTAAATGACAAAATCTTCAAGGTATCAGAGACAAACTTGTGTCAAGGAAACAACAGACATGAGGCCCCTGGCTATTGGGCTCTTGCTCTTATGCCCCTACAGGCCCAAGCTGCACAAGACGGACCACAATTAAGTTACATCAATTAACCATACATACAACATTTCAAAACAAAAGCATTCCTGTGCACATTAATACATTGCTATATCTATCCTGATACAAAAATGTCATAAACACAAACCTATTTATATTCATTAAGAGCATTCCCCCAGTACTACTACCAACAGCCCTCTGTGCTGGGTTCAAGATGGTATATCCCAGTTAACGATTAATTTTATGAGACTTGAACTCTCTCACTTCCTGTCTCAGAAACTGCAAGGATGGGGAGAAGAAATGCAAAGAAACAGGCAAAGTGACTCTGTAGTTAAACTGTGTAGATGTAAGGATATGGCGGGCTTTTTTCTTATGTTGTTCTTCAATTTGCATCACATTTTCTTGACAGGCTCGACCCAAAGGGGAAGGCCTGACTCCATATCAGGGAAAGAAGAGGTGCTTTGGCGAATACAAATGCCCCAAATGCAAGCGGAAGTGGATGAGCGGGAACTCGTGGGCCAACATGGGACAAGAGTGTATTAAGTGCCACATCAACGTTTACCCTCACAAGCAGGTAATGATACCCCTGAACCTCATCATCTCAGCCTGAACTGCAGACAATGGCCCCTTCTCCCCCGTCTCACTGCACTTCATTATCTGCTCAGGAAAACGCTGCTTCACAGCACACAACATGGCACCGAACCAGGTCATGATTTGCAACTGCATGTTGTTATATTGCCTTGTAGTTTGACCCTCGAGGCCCTAGGCTAATATAAGAGCCACTTTGTGCTTTCTCTGCGGCCTACTGTAACTTGGTTTACTGTGGAAATTTAATATATGGTTCAACTTTTCAGCCCCATTGTACTCCGCTGCTTGGATAATCACCCTGGCAGTGGAGGAAAGCCTTGTACACTGAATCCTTCAGCCAAACCCTCACTCTGAGCTTGCATTCATTCAGTGTTGTATGCGACACAGTATACGTGTAGACTAACAGCCTGTTTCTTCGCCTCAGCGCCCTCTGGAGAAACCCGATGGCCTGGATGTGTCCGACCAGAGCAAGGAGCATCCGCAGCACCTGTGTGAAAAATGCAAAGTCCTCGGCTACTATTGCCGCCGCGTGCAATAACGCTCAGCGCTCGCCTTACACTCCTTACATACTGCTCCAAAGTCGTCATAGCTATATTTTAGTTACTAAAAAAAGACCTGATAATAAACTGTATTGTACTGTAACGCATCTAATCATTTTTTATGTTCATAATGTATGCTTTATTACAGTATGACTCTCAGTATTAGAGCTTCACTGTGGTGGAAATCTGCAGCGCCTCTCAGTGGAGACTACTACTGTACTTAATCTTTGCTGGGTTCCTTTGACTCCTCCTGTCGGACCCTTACCTTTATTTGAGTATTCATCTGAAGTCTTAACTATGAACAGTGAACCTTACCAACTGTGAATTAAGAAAATGTGGATCTGTCACTATCTTCTCTCATGTCTGACATGTTTGAACAAAGTTCTGCGTATCGTTTTCCTTTTTTTTTTTTTTTTCATGTAATGAGTTACGTTTTGAGACGGACACTGTCTTTTTACGTTTGTATATTCCAGAAATAACTTAAGTATAAGTTGTGCACGATATTTTCTGTATAAAATATGCAACAAATCTTTACTAAGGAGGGTATGTTAATGTGTATCTGTATTATTATCAGTACTGGATGGTACATATTTTTTGAAGATATTTTAAAGCCATTACTGTTTTGTTGGTTATTACACTATGTGAAGGAATAAGTTAGCTTACTAACAGTTATTCTTTATACACTATGTGCCTGCTCTGTTTGGGAAAACATCTTTCAGGTAGTTTGTTACTGCAATATGGTAGCATCATTGTTATTGTTGACAAATATGAACAATGTTTATACATTACAGCTATTCTTTTCAGCACCCAGTGCTGTAGTAGCATAAGCCAAAAAAGGATTGATAAAAATCTGAATGTACAATTTGAGAATTCATAAACAATAATGGGAAAGGTTGCATGTATATTCTGTTTTTAGAGGGTTTTCTCTGACAAACTTTGTTTATAATAAAAAGGGGAAATGTAACAGAAATACCCAAAGATGTACAACTCTTGGTGTTTGTGATTGTCAAACACCTCTTTATGTGCCTTGGTTGGAGTAACCCAGGAAATTTCTTGGTGTATTTGTATTAAGATGTATTAAAACATTTTGTTTCTGAGTGTTCCTTTTCTGTCTCATAGAAATCTTCATATTCACATATTCAGTAAGAGCCCAGCAAGATTGTGGTTGATGATTGATAGTGTTAAAACATCTCTTTAACATTAAAAGATCTGGTGGTTATTCCCACTATTTTGTCTGTTTTTTCCCAGGGCATAAAACAAAAGAGCAAATTTAGATTGTTCTTTGTATTTTGCTTGAACATCTGGCAAAACTTAACTGTGGCAATGCAAGATCAATTTTTGCCTCTTAACTTCTCGTCTGCTAAAACTGGCTGAAACTGCACTGTGATACAAAACAGACTGCGGCCCATCCGAGCAGGCATCCAGCAAAGAAACACTTTGGCCATGCAGAAGCAATTATATCTGATCACATTGTTGGGCCTAATTCTGTTAGACGGACCTCACAAAAATAAATACTTAGATGAACAAGTTCTTCGCCAAAAGAAACTGACAAGTAAACCAGAGGGGGCAGAAAGAATGAGACCGGAGTGATCCCATTTCACAGCCGCTAATTAAACATTCACAATCCCTCAATAAACGGACACGTCTGACAGAAATGGCTTAATTTCAGCCTACAGTGTTTTACTGCAATAACTACTTTTCTGCTAGGAATTCTGGCATTACTGACACATCACCCTGGTAACTAGTATAGAAACAGATGACAACAAAATACTGACATATTAAGCAAAAATGGCTTTATTTAATATAGTGAGTTCAAAACCAGCGGAATGGGCTCATTACTCCACACTTCTCATTACAATATACTTTAACTATTCAGTGGCGACTTTTTTATTTCATTAGTTCACATTGAGTAGCATGACACAAACAGCCCAGTGCTTCCTGTTCGTTACCCGTTAAAAGACAGAATTTGTATGCACCAACAAAAAGTCTAACTCTGCTGGAAGACCTATGGTCAGTAATGAGAGGTAGCGCCCTGCGCCATGGCTGAGGGTTAGAGCCACTATAACTCTGACTGTGTCACATTGAAATTACAGCAGGAGAAGGAACTAGGACAGTGTCCACTGCCTGTACAAAATCTACTTGAGTTCTCCACAGTCTGTGATAGTGATCCTCTTGGAGGTTCGCCCAGACCGCGAACCAAAGGACTCCACTTTCTTGACCACGTCCATTCCCTCCTTGACACTGCCAAAGACAACATGCCTGCCATCCAGCCTAAATGAAGAAAGAAGAGCTTTATTATCATTGCCCTGGACAGTCAAACTGCGCGGAATGCACCAACTGCAGCTCAAATGATACGGGTTTTTGGAGGCCGATACCGGAATTTGTGTATTGATGCGGCTGGCCGCTAATATTTTCTGCTTATGTTCAATCTTTTTCAATGCCAAATAGTTACAGGTGTTCAGTGTTTTTCTCTCCAATTTTTATTCTTCACAGGATGGGAGAGCCTCTAACACAGCATTTTGGCCTTCATAAGACACTGAAACTCAACACCCATGTTGCCCAAAGCACGTTACTCAACTGCACAGAAACTCTGGGGTGGACTGCTACCTCCAAGTGAAGAAATCATTTGTTAAACAACATTACACACTTTATCAAAATGCCCAAAGAAAACAGTTTTTGCTACAATTTTTTTTAGACCACATCTGTAGCAGTGGTCACAGAGGAATCTCAGTCATATCAGCATTAGATGATGTGATTGGCCGATATCCAATATCAGCACAATATATCGGTCTGACTTTAAAACGTTGTGTCTCTCAGCACGTACCATTCTGTCTTAGCGGTGCAGATGAAGAACTGGGATCCGTTGGTGTTGGGTCCAGCATTGGCCATAGACAAGATACCTAAAACACAACGGGACACAGTGCTTAGTTTTCACTGTTATTCATATTTCATGTTCATCTAGCTCAAGACAACAGAACATGCATGCAAAGTTTGCTTCCAGCCGAGCTGTGGGGAATGAGCTGCAGCCTGATGAGCGAAGAGATGAGACGAGCTTTATGGCAAGTTGGAAATCTGTCTAATCCTTCAACACCAGGCAGAAAATGTGCAAATTCAAATCGCATGGTCAATTAAAGGAAAAACAGGTCATCATGTCTAAACACATTGAGTTCATTATAAATCAGTCATTTAAAAAATTAGCATAGTGCTGCCATCTGCAGGTGAAAAAGGAGCATGACCACAGTTACAGTGAACATGTTACATGTTACAGTGAATGGCAGCATGCATTATACGCAAACTTACAAGTGGAAAAGTAAGCACATTAACATTAAGGATAATTTTGAGGCACTGGTACTTTACTTGAGTGTTTCTATCTTGTGAGAATTATGACTTATGACACTATATGCTTTTCCTGCAGTAACATTTTCAGTGGGAAATATTGTATTTTTTACTTCACTATATTGATCTGGCTGTAATCACTAGTTACTTTTCAGAATAAAAGTTACATGCAGTTGCAGAGTTTGTTTGAGTGCAAACCAGCCAGCAGCACATGGAGCTGTTACAATTACAATCCTTACAGGTTAATGCATCAATAATTTAACAGTGCAAGGAACCATTGTCCACAATCGCAACTTTGACTTTATATACTTGATTACATTTTGAACGCAGGACTTTTACTTTTAATGAAGTGTTTTATCCATTGTGGTATCACTACTTTTTATAGGTGGTTTCTTTCTCCACACCAGCATTTTAGGATCTGAGAGAGAGTCAATTTGAGGAACAACTCTTGTTACATTTTGATTTAACCCTCTCCAGTAAAACTACAGGGTTTCCACCTTGCCACAGATAAAGATTTTATGACTTTGCATGGGTAGATCGACATGCTGCATCATGTAAGACAAATTGTCTCCTTCTTCTTGTTATTAAGCACAGATAAGTTCATAAAGGATGAACAGTCTGGTTTCCACAACAGCAGTAAACAACCAGCTATGCAACAAGTCGGAAAATACAGTCTGGTATACTGCTGTACTGTTGTAAAACTTCCTGACTTTCCCAGACAATTTATCAAATTCCCTGACTGTCTCTGCCTCGATACACTTCTGAAAATTAAATAATATTCAATCATATTCCGGAAATCCCATTACCAGTGGGACGCATGTAATTAGGAAAGTGGACAGCGCTGCATTCTCATTATTATCACCATCAGTGTACGAACAGCGTGGGAGGCTCACCAGGTCCAGTGTGCTTCAGCAAGAAGTTCTCATCCGGGAACTTCCACCCATAGATGGATTTCCCTCCAGTTCCATTGTGGTTCGTGAAATCTCCACCCTGAAACACACAAGAATGCCACTGACATCACTCTTTGGCTGGAACAGCACCTGGACTGAGCTGAATGATGAGAAAATGAAGGAGGCGTACCTGGCACATGAACTGAGGGATCACCCTGTGGAAAATTGAGCCCTTGTAGCCGAAGCCGTGTTCCCCCGTGCACAGCGCCCGGAAGTTTTCTAGAAGCCACAGATTACCCGTCAGGCTCTCTCATGATGACACCCATGACATGTTTGTACAGGTCAGTGACTGTGTGGATCAAATTTCACTCAACCTCCTGCTGCCACGGCCCCACAATACTGTGAAACACTAGCTGATCAGGTTCATTAGTTCACTGTCTGACCACATGAGGCTTCAGTTTGTATCTATTCTGTGTCTGTGATGTGAAAACGTTTGGGAATCCCTCGTTACCTGCGGTTTTCGGCACAACATCAGCGTTGAGCTGCAACACAGAGCAAAGTCAGTTTCTGTTACCTCAGAAATACATAATGCCAAATACAATGTGTAAGAAGATGCACTGTGTTAAAAGCTAAAATCTGTAAATTCTTCACAAGTTTTAACAACAGACGCGCCTTTTGTCATTGTGAGGAGGGAAACTATTGAACATGTCTTTGTAGTTTTCAGCAGATGAAACTTACATCATTTGATTATTATTTTAGCTAAATATTATATCCACAAAATGATTTGGCTTAAGAAATCATCTCTTTTTACATTTTTAAAGACATATTGGACTACTACTGAAAATTTAGAACTCAAATATCTCTAATTGGCAAACACAATTAAATTACTCTGACATTTTGAAATTTACTCCAAGTTTGTTTTCCCTACATTTTGTTATTTGTTGCTCTCTGTAATTTACTTTTATATTATTTACAGTATATTTACATAGACTTTTCTGACGAAAAATGCATGTAACATGCATACTTGATGTACGTGACCTGACTTTAATGAGATGAAGAGTGAAGTGAGCGAGGCCCACATGCGAACATCGTGTTCCCTATTCTAAAGGAGCGTGAAAGCGCTTTAAAATGAATGGACAGCGGGCAGACTCTGCACGGGCGCTTGTCTCAGCTTCATGCAGCAGTACGTGCTCACTGACAGTCCATGCCATGCACACATCTTTGCATTTGATCTTCTCAGCTCACCTCGAAGGTTACTCTGCCCAGCGGCTGGTTGTCTGCAGCAATGTCAAAATACACGGTGGGGTTGTTGTTGGCCGAGGAGGCGCCGCTGCTGCACAGCCGGGCCGCCGTGAACGCCAAGGAAAATACTTTCAGTCGATTTGTTAAGATTAACATTTTCCAAGGTTGTGTGTCTCACCTGTCTTCCACACAAGTGAGGGGACTGCAGAAAAAAATGTCACGCTTACATATGGTAGATCAGGAAGTTTTTGTCACCACACCCGGAAGCAGATTTACTCCGCGCTTGGAGCAAAGCGGGTAGGGGTGAGCGATGTGTAGCCTATACTTCCTATAGTAGACCTCAACTCACGTGAAACTGATTTCAGCTATTCATCTAATAGGCACTACTGGGTCACTACAATGTATGAATTCAGTATGCCGTAATGTTAAACGCATGGCGTGCATTTTTATTATGAAAACAAAACCCATACTTTTCTTACATAACACAAGGTAAACTTGCATAAAAATGTTAAGTAACTCGACCGCTGAAATACAGTAGGACTACGCCATCAAATCGCACGCATAAAGGTTAAAATATTTGTTTTTCTACATAGATACACAATGGCAGTATGAGTCAAACGTGCCGAAATGTTGCTGACATCAAACTTGTTTCAATTATTTTTCTCAAATAGATAATACGCGTGTATTTTTTATCGATAGAAGAAAAAATACATTTTACCGAATGAAGTTTCGTGAGCCTGGCGTCCAGAGATGCTGACAGAGGCAGCCTCGAATAAGTAGACAGTCTGACCTCTTTTCAGTACCTGGGTTAATCTTCCTCTGTCTGTCACTTGTAATTGATTTATATTGAATTTACCTGGAACATATGGAATGTTTTCGACCTATCTTTCAGTTCTTGTTGGCCCAGAAAAAAAGTCATAGGCCTACATAATAACAGAGCAGGATATCATTGTCGTTTAAAGACAACAGCCAAGTTTAACAAGGTAGCTGACATGTAACAAGATATGGACAAATCCATGGCTAGTAAAGTAATATGTAGTTCTACTATTAGATTATATTAAGTATCACGCATTGATTTCTTAAAGTTACAGTATGTTTGCTACAGAGAACGCTACAAATACTTAATTTATACTGAATACTTAGATAAATATACTAATTAGGAACCTGTCAGGCAAGTTGTCTAAGTGCACAAAAGACAAGACCACAGTGGCATACAGGTATCATCTGAATACATATTTATTAGATAAATATTAGGTTGTCACATCATCTAACTACATACAATTCTGCAAGACTAAAAATCACAATTAGTTCCTTTATTTTCTGACCAGTTTAAAATATGAAATGATTGTACATACAATGTACAAACATAGAGACAATGGCCACATTGCATGAATCACCTTAGATTGTACCATTTTTTTTCTTTCCATCTGCTCATGATATCAAAAATTGTACAAACTATGGATTTGGTTACAATCTTCTGGACCCATCCCTCCCAGCGAAGATGCCTTTCTCCCACCCCTCCAACCGTCCCCCAGTATTTTCTTTGTAACTTTTTTCTTTTTTTCTTTTTAAGTTTAGCACCTCAGAGTATGCAGGTGACAGACTAGAACACTTAGGGCTAAATATTACATGTAAAACAGAGCTGTCCCAGTTCCCCTAACAAAAGAGGTCAAAGTATATTACAGAGGGGGAACAAAATGCTGAGATACCCACAGACACTAACTAACAAGTTTCATTTTCCATATTCAGCCACTTCCAGTAGAGGGGTTGCAAGCTTTTTATTATTCTGAAGAAACAATGCACATTCCCAGGGAAAATGAATACATTTCTGTTCACATGTCTCTATAATCATTTACATATATACAGGCATCCTTGGGACGTTTACCCACTTTGACCTAGCCTTGCCCAAAAGATCCTCCCTAGGCCTTAATAGATGAACGTGCCCTTCCTCTCAGTATTTTTTTTTATTTTTCTATTTTTTAACAACTTCCCCCAGAGAAATGGCCCTTTATCATGATTGTGCAACTACAGATTTGGGGTGCTGCCTAATACACAAAATTGGCTCATATGTAAAGAACAATATGTGAAATGATCGCTATTTCCATGGGACTGATCGACGGTTTCAATTCAGAGAGCGAAAAACAACCAATGTGGCAGTGTACTGTTAAATGATGACGTTTGGATTTCACCGGTGTGAGGCTGACATCTCTGCGACTTAAATATGAAGGAAAAACACATCACCGTGTTGTGCTGAAGCAAATCATATTTCGAAAACATAATGAAGTTTAAAATAATGTTAACATAACCAAGGTGTTTCTCATCAGCACATTGCTACAGATGAAAGAAAATACATATATCTAACCTTACAGTTTAATAGGAGAGAAAACCAGTACAAAATAATTTACCAAAAGAAAAAAAAAAGAAACAAAATTGGGATAAAAAATGTATATGTCTCAAGCTTTTTTAAAAAAGCCACATTTTCTATAACAAAAATAAAAACAATATTGTGAATTTCTTTAAAATACCACTCGTGTATTGACAATTAGCAACAATTATGATATTCACATGGTTGACTAATTACACTGAAAGCCAGCTGCTACCACAGCTTTTGAAGCCATTATTGTTCATCATTATTGATAAAATATTAAATTCATGAATAGACAATATTGATCATTTTCATTTGAATACGTCTGAGCATTAAAGAAAATATTGCTTTGAGCTGAGCTTGACATCTGAAATTTGAAATTAGATGAGATGACTGTCTTGGTGTGACGCCGGGATGGGGACCATGGAAAAACGCGACAGAGTGAGACATCTGTCGATAACTATAGATCCTTACTGAGTGCACTGGGGGAGCAGTGAATGGAAAGCACAATGACCTGCAGGAAATAGCTTATGAGACATTTGGACTGGCTTGCCCAGCGGTCAGCAGAGAAGAAACATTATTGTATGCTGGTTACAAACAAAGTCAGTGGTCAGATGGATTTTGGGAGCATACATGGTTAGGATGGACGACTACTTATGAAAGGACAAACATTATCAAGATGATACAAAAATATTCACAATGATATTTACAGTACAATAGCTTTTCTTAAAAAATAATACATTTGCATACTGAACAGCACTCTTCTCGAAAAAGTGAAATTGAAAACAAATGTGGCAAAAGGTCTGCTCCAATACTGCTTTTAAAAACCACATCTTGAACAGTAGTGATGGATACTGTACTTGTCTTCCCCTGTATCTTTGAAATGGGTGTTACCTCCTATCACATCAGCAGTGTCTCACACACACACATGCTCACACTCAGATATGCGCGCGCGCACACACACACACACATACAGTCATACAGAAACAAGCAAACACAATCGTCTCCACTCTCATCCCCCCAACTTTGGTGATGTTGAGCAGTTTCCCAAAGATTTATGGATAGTTTAATTTTGCAGCAAAAAAAAAAAAAAAAAAAAGGAGAAAAAAAATCAACACAAACACAACATCACCAGCAAATACATGATAAATGTACTGCTGATATCAGCATTATCCCTTCAATGTTAGTGTTAAATAAATCATACTAAATCAGACAGAAATGAAAAACAAACATACAAACAAAGGGCTGTGGAAACAGCAACTGATAAAACCACACCATCTTTTACCACTTGGAATATCACTAGACTAGGGCTTGGCACACATGCACTTTGTAGACTACTTAAACAGTACATCATTTAACAGGGAGAGAGATGCAACTTTGCAAAAATGCTGACACGAGCAACGCTGGGCTCATGCAGAGCAGACAGCATGGAAGGAGTTCTAGCTAGAAGCAACAAACGCAGCAGGATAGTCATAGGAACCCCATTCTCTCATATTGTACCTTCCTTTTCCATGAATATCACTCCCCTATGAAAAGAGGATGATAACTATACAATGAGTAGAAGTACAATTATGCTATTCTTGGTTTGCAGTACAAACACAGTGTTTGTTTTTGCCTCTCTTGGGAGATGGCAGGCCAAAATCCTCTCCATTCCAGCTGTCAACCCTAAGAGGACTGAAAAGCAGGGATATCTCTTTTTGACAAAAATATATATATATCACAATAATAATTGTAGACAAAGTGGAAGCAGATCATTCCCCAAAAATCTTTTTAAAGTCTTGAGGGAACAGCAAAAAAGTTATTAAAAAAAAAAAAATTGGGGGACAGACAAAAGCTGAGCTTTCTAATTGATCATGTCACTTGTTTCCTTCTGTAAATAGAGATATTTATTTCTTTTTGCATTGCCATAATCTCTTGTGCTTTTAAATGATGTGTGGCAGACAAAACAGTGCTACTAACCAGTCTGGGAAAAGAGCTGTGACACTGGGAAGCTGTGGCCTCTCAGATTGGAATAACAATATGGACATAATGCACACTGGCCAGATAGCGCAGGTTTTTTCAGTTATTTTTCTGTTTTATACAATGGGTTCCTTTTCTTCTCAAAGGAAACAAAATATGAATAAAAAATGCTACAACACTTTCCTAATGTGCACACATACACCTGTGTGGCATAAAAAAATCAACTGAATATAGCTGCACAGTTCAAAGGTATCGCCACAGGGCAAGACGGCAGGCTGACCTCGCATACCGCTGTGTGTTTGAGTTTGAACCTCTTTCAGTCAATCTGCGCTGGCGAATGAAAACTGTACAAGAGGAAGAAGAGAAAGGGAGTGCATCTTTGTGTTTATCAAGTACTGGGCGACTGCCCTGGGTCTCGGGAAAACGGCAGGCAGTCAGAAAAGTTTATATTTGTGTGTGTCTGAATCGCCTCAGTTGTTTTCGAAGAGTGAGAGAAGGTCATCATTGCTATTGCTGGGGAGGTCCGGGGGATCCAGGTAGGACAACAGCTCGTCTGGGTTGGCAAGCTCTGGAAGAAGCTGCAGGGAGAGCGAGTGATGAACGAAACTGCGGTTAGGTATTCAGGTGGTCAAACTGATGTGCCAATCAAAGAGATTATTACATGGTATATCTATGGTTCTGATGTCTACTCACATCTAAAGAAGGCTCAGGCATGTCCGACCCTGCCTGGCTGTCCAAGCTGTTGGCGGGGTTGAAGGCCAGGTCGCCATGGGGATGGCTGTTAGGGCCCGGCTGCGGTTGCTGCTGTTGTTGCTGTTGCTGGGGGGGTGGAGCCTGTCGCGAGGGCTGAGGGGGCCCGCTGTGGTGTAGCTGCTGCCCTGATTGGTTCCCAGGGTGGGGAGAGGCGTGTAAGCCCTGCTGCATTGAGCTATGCGACTGGTCAGTGCCGGCAGGATGAGGTATCTATGGAGGGAGGAGGCACAATTGACGAAAAAAGAGTCTATGATGAACAGAATATTCGGGCCAAATGGCAAAATCAAGATTGATGATTAAGGGTACAACCGCACCTACATTTCGTTTTCTTTGGTAGAAGCCACACTGGAAAAGTTTGCTTTGCTGCATTTTTGCATTCACTTTGTTTACGTTCACGCTGCCCAACTGTACATGACCCAGGGCCTGACAACAAAAGTCACATGGGACCTATCAGTAGCTTATTTTACTGGACAGTGTTGGGAATGTGTCATCCTACAATATTTTGGTGGTGGAGGCATCAACACAAGTCTGATCCCAGTTGTAATAACTAGCAGCATATGACCATCACTTAAGATTAACTTTGTTATGCTAGGCTTTCCAAGCCAGTTCTAAGATGTCAATATCTGTCCCCTTATTCCATGAAAACCCTATTCTTTAGGGTTGTGATTGATTCAGACATGACTGATGTGAAAACAAGTCTATACTGTGGCCTATTACCATGAGGCACAGAATGAAGAGGTGTCATGATGCAGCTAGAACAGACTACTGGAGAGACTAGAAAGTGACTGGTGGGAGCACTCACTGAGTCAGGCATGTTGTGGGAGAGTGGCTTGTCTTGGGTCATCATGTTGTTGGGCATGTCTGGTGGGTGGGACAGCTGGGGCCCATGCATGAAATCATTCATTGATGTACCACCAGGGTTGCCGTGTGGGAAGTCAAAGTTCCCGTGTCCCTGGTAACTGTTGCCTAGCACACAAAATAAAACAGTAAGCCCATTTATCTATGCATTTCATGTGTACTGTTTAGCTGCGAGTTACAAGACTTGCATTTGAGCAATTAAAAAAAAAAAAACATTCTAAGCTGAGCGCCACTTAAGTTTAAATCATTATCTTGTTGTTCTAATGACACAGGATACCTGTCCTTTACAGGGACAGTGTTTAAGGAATCCTGTCCTACCTTGGCTGCCGTATTCATTGTTGCCCCCTTGCTGAGCAGGGAGCGATGGATACGGTGAGGGGCCAGGGCCAAGCTGCGCTATCATCTCCATCACATTAGGCATGATCATCTGGCTGGGACTCATGGTCTTAAATCTCTTAGCCAGTGGTCCGTCTGGATCCTCCTTAATGTGGATATCAGATTTGATAGCCACCGGCCGCCAACTACACGTCGGGTCAATAGTCACCTCCTCAAATTCCGAGCTAGGGAAAATACAGATAAATGTATTAATCAACGGCTGAAATTACAAAGCAATTATTTATACTTCATTAGTAGGTATTGTTCAAGGTGAAACTTAATCTCACTATGCAGTTTTAGATGTTTAACATTTGAGTCTTAACTTACTTTTGGATGGCATTCAAGATTCCCCACATGTACTGGTCCACTTCGAGTCCTTCTAACAATGCTGTTTTACTGAGGAGAGAAGGGAGGCGGTGGTTAAGAGGCTGAGAGAGAAAATAAAAGACACTGCAGTTATAACTATGCATTACAAATGGCTGAAAATATATGCATATGAACCGGAGAAAACTTACTTGCATACAGGACATCGCCACGTGCCCCGTTCACAATTCAGTTGTAAATATGATTCCAAATCGAAACACTGTGAGAGCAAGATACAGCATCACACATGAGTTATCCAGTGCACTCTTCAAAACAATTCTCCCTCAAGGCATCAGACTGTTGACACCACATGTGTCAGTTTATCCCTGCAGCACTAACCTGGACGTGTTTGCAGTCATGGCCTCTTGCTGGAAGCTGTATCCGCCGGAAGGTGATTGGACATTTGAGGGAAACCTTGATGGCTGTCTGCTCCACGCCATCCTCTCCATTGAGAGTGGCATTGCCTGACGATGCTGCTACGCTGCTGAAATTCCTCTTGACTTTGGAACAGATACAGAGAAAAAGACAGAGTCAGCAAGGACAAGGAGGAGATTCTAAGGGCATATATTAAAGGAAATTCAGGGCTCTACTGCAGTGATACAGCATTGTGGTATTAGATACAAATGTGACCAAGATGTGCATACCTTTGGTGATACAGTGCTCTGCAGGCAGAAGCCTCTTCTTCAGTAAACCCTGGAGTACAGAGCGAACCGAGGGCCTGTGGACCAGCTGCAGCACAAACAAGTGCGACTATGGGAAGAAACCATCACCATTACGACCATCATCATGGTTGTTTAATTTTCTACATATACGTCCAATAGAGAAAATACCTTATGGAGCCTCTTGGTGGACAAAATGGTGTTTATTTAACACTAGGTTCTACACTTTATATCATATGTGGATACCTTTTGCCTTTAGATTTGGATTTTATTTATCTGGCTCCTTTTTTATTATTTTGGGATTTGTATAACCCTCTTATTATTACTTCTGGAATCTGGGGGTGTGTACTCACACAGCAGCAGGCAGTGACCGTGATCTGAATGGTGTTCCTTCCTGGCTGACACACGTGTTTCAGGTGCAGGGGTTTGTGAGAGGTTTTATTGTCGCCCCGCTCAATGGTGAGGGGTGTGGCGTTGACGCTGACTTGGACTGATGCTGGCCAGTTGGTGTTCATCTGACGGTCTTCATGATGGTAGCACTTGAACTGCAGCTCCAGATCCGATCTGATAAATGAAGCGAAAAAAAAAAACCCAAACATTTATTAAGTGACTATGGCATTTAGTCATAAAATATCTTAGATATGTACAAGGAGGCTTTATGAATGCAGCTTGTGCTCTCCTACATGTAATAATAATAATAATAATAATGATAATCATGGTAAAAAAAATAACAATAAGAATAACAATGCATTATTTGTATAGCAAAACAAAAACCTAAGAATCTAAGAATTGTCCCTGAGAGCATATTTTTGAAATGGGCTGAACTCAACAGGCAGGTAGACCAACACTATCGGGAGTTAAAAGCTCAATACTATGCTTTAAAATGAATCAGGATATTACATCTTAACTTGATCAGTTATACAGCGATAACTGATCAAGCGATAATATGATATTATCACTTGGCACCATACAGAGCCCTTGTGGCAGCATCCTGGACAAGCAGTGGAGAAGAGACATGACTTGAGAGAGATGTTTGAGTAAGGTGGGAGAAAAGGGAATGACAGCACTCTAAGAGGAAATATATGCATGAATGACCTTCAAATCAGCAGAGGATAGTAGCTGATTGATTTTCAAAATAATTCTCTGCTACAGGCAGCACATCTGCACAACCTTTTAAAATTAGTTGTCAGAGGTTAATTTGGAAACTGGCTCCCTTGGCTCAAAAGTCAGGGTACTGTAAAGAACAATTTGTTGTCCTTGAGGTGAAGGAAACATCCAGGTCTAAATCTCTAAAGGTGTTCATACTGGCTGTCAGGACAGTGGGGCTTGCTGGGCTTTGTGGGAGCATGCACAGGGAAAATGGTATGGAGCCTAGGGTAGAGCCCTGTGGGATACCACTGGTTATATATTGGATAATGTATTATTTATTGAACCAAGCAATGTTTTATTGGGGAGATGAATGAGTGTAGTGCCTGAAAGAGGTCATTTGTCACAAGAATGCAGAGTAATACACGGTGTGACAGGTGTTGTTTTATATCTAGCACTTACTTAAAGTCAGAGATTCTTCAGAATTTACAGTTAGTACATTTAAAGAATGTATGACATGTTGACCTATTGCGTGATGCGTTACCTCCACATGAGCGTCTGGTGTACAGAGGGCCGTAAGTGGAAGACGTGGTTGCTGACGGCCAGGTTATGCTCTAGCCTGAAGGGTTCCAGGACCACTCCATCCCGAACTGGGAACGTCAGGCGCAACTCCTCATTGGGGTTGGCTGTGTGGATGGAGAAGAGACAGAGACTGATGAATTATAGCGAACAATTCAAGGAATAAAACATTGTTAAATTATTCTTTATGTTTTTGGCAGCTGTTTGGGATTGTTTCATGGTACTTTGATGGCCCACAGATACTGCTCTGCAGGATGTTTACCAGATACTGACCTGGAGGAGGAGGAAGTGCAGTGATATTTGGTTTGATATCTGGAGGGAAAGGGGGCTTGACATCTTGGTTTGGCGACAGGTATGGAGGGATATTACTTCCTGGGGTCATTGGAGGAGTAGGATTGCCTGGCACTGGCGAGTGGGGGTAGTTGCCCACTGGTCTGGGTGGCTATAATAAGAACAGGAGATAATAGATAAACCGGTGTTCACTGTAGGATGACCAATACAATAACATCATCAAATTGAGAAACAACAGTAATAAGTAAACAACAGTTATAAACATACCCCGTTCATATTGCCCTGGTTGTATTGATATCCAGTCCCAGTAAAGTTATTGGTTTGGCCATTGAAAGGCGGCTCTTGCTGTGAGGATTAAGTTGATGAGAACAAATTAGTTTCATACTGTCATTAGATTTTTATGTTTTTTTGATTAAAGAACACTCCATATAGAAGACATTTCCAAAGTCTAAAAATGGCTCCCAAATAGTGACCATGTTTAAGCAATACTGTACCTTGTAGTACTGGCCCATGGCACCGCTGGGTGGGGGGTACTGGCCTTGTATCTGCTGTCCTGGCATCCTCTGGCCGGGGTAATTAGGGGACGGCAGTGGCCTGGAGGTGTTGGGTGTTGGGTACTGCCCCTGCTGGTTAGGGAACTGGTTGTTTGGTCCATACTGCTGCCCACCATAGTTTGGCTATGGAAAAATATTTTTTAAAATACAGAAAATTTTCTTGAATTTTAAGGTGAATGTTGGGCTAAGTGCCCATGTTGAGTGTTTATCCACTCACCTCCCCTGGGTAGGGTCTTTTCATGCCCTGCATACCCATGCCCTGAGGCCGAGGTCCTGCATAGCCTTGCTGGGGCATCCTTTGGCCATGGGCCGCAAAAGGCCCCATGCCTTGGCCCCTGGGCTGGTTCATTCCCATGGGTGGGCCACTCATGTTGGAAGCATTCATGCCTGTGCCCATGTTCCCAGGGAGGGATGGAGGACCACGGGGCCCTGGCTGGTTCATGAACTGGCTGTTGTATGCCTGGTTTGGTCCCATCTGGAAAGAGGAACTCATCTGGAAAGCAAAACAGGTTCAATCAGCCATCTCAGAGTTCACTGTCAATGCTGGAAATCTAAAGCGTAAAAGAATCTATTACAGATCACAAAAGCACAGACAGCAATTTTAAGCTGCAAAAATGACTTGCCTGTTAGCTTTTGCTCTAGATAAATGTGTTAACTGGCTCCTTTGCATATTCTAGTTGGGCTCTTTAGTCACTCTTAACATTGATATACCCTTGTTCAGCAATCGTGTAAGTCCACTTCTCTCAGCTCCCTGTTTGAGTGCTATTGCTTGCTTTGAAAAGATTGGAGCCAAAGTCAATGATCATAAAATAGGCTCCCCAATAGTCAGTGTGATATTCATCAAAAAATAATATGACATGCATAAACCAAAGTACCAAGGACACATAACCAATATTTTCCTTATAAGCTTAAGTGATCTCAACTGATACTGATATCATACTGTAATAGTGTGAATTACCACAGTCTAGCTTGCTTTGTACCTACCGGTCCATATTGGTTCATGTCCTTGTTCTGCGTTTCCTGCAGGGCGGCCACAGTTGCTGTGGCAGTGGCGGTTGCCGTGGCAGC
>OMLB01006940.1:7719-34099 GCA_900302555.1 Myripristis jacobus | reverse complement strand
ACCAGTGAGGCACCCAGCAACACTAATCCAACGTCACACCAAGGGCCAGAACCGACAACCAACGCAGACGGCACTCCCCATCCAGCGTCAGTCTCGACCAGTGAGGCACCCAGCAACACTAATCCAACGTCACACCAAGGGCCAGGACCGACAACCAAGGCAGACGGCGCTCCCCATCCAGCGTCAGTCTCGACCAGTGGGACACCCAGCAGCACTAATCCAACGTCACACCAAGGGTCAGGACCGACGACCAAGGCAGACGGCAGTGCCGATTCAGCGTCAGTCTCCAACACTGAGGCACACCGTACCCCAATTCCAACATCCCACCGAAGGCCTTTTCCCACAACTAAGACAGCACATACTCCCCATCTAGCCTCTGAACAAAGGCCAAATCTCATTACTCAACCGCATCCTAAACCTTCACTCATTCATCCCCACCCCTTGACTGCACCAGGGCCTAAGTTACCATATCGGGGAAAGATTAATTGCCATGTACGGAAAACATTTAAGTGACAACCCAAAAAGTTAATGATACATGTTTAGATACCAGTGGAATGGGAATTTATAAAATAAATTGCTCAACATCTTTTCAAGACACAAGAATTATTAACATTTTACACTAATTCATTAATTATAAATAAATAATGCCATTTAAAAAAATGAATTACTTTCAGTTCCATTGTAATCCAATAATTGTTCCCAGTTAAACTATTATCAACAATCTAGCAGTTTTTGTCTCATGTTTGACCAAAGAAAAACCCAGGCAACAGCCCTCATGCTTGCCTACATGACCCACCCTCATATGTAGGTCACTACTTTATTCTGCTATACATCCAGACCTTCATTTTATCTGCACAAAATTCACCACTTTACAGTAGCTCAAGTATATTTTTTATCATGAGACAATCCTGAAACCTTAACCCGAACAAGGGTAGCAACACTTTAAACCACTGGACCTCACAAGAGCAATACCTTAATGTATATAGCAATTGTAAAGAGACATTGTTTATAAAGGAAGATGGAATTCTGTGATTTCATTTTATTTTGATTGGAAAATAAACATAACTGGGGTGGCCGCAAACATCTATCTATCTATCTGCACAATTTTTTCTGTGCTTATCATATAGCAGGTTTTTCTTTCTTCCTTCCTTTCTTTTTGTTTAATCAGTAAAATGAATCAAGTGTCTGCAGTTTGCAGTCATTTGCAGTGGAAGATCAGCGTGCAAAAACCTGATCTGGATTTTATTGTCACCTTAAAAATCTGGGTGTGATAATGAGACGCCGGTATAATCAGCAGGAGTCGAGCGGAGGTAACATACCTGAACCAGACAATGAACCACCAACTAATTACATGTGGTTTCCAAAGTAAATTCCACACCACAATCAGTGTAGCAAATAAGTATGCCAGACATTTACAGGACGAGACGAGCATTTTTACAGGCTTACATTTGCAGCCCTTGAATGGGGTTTGTAAAGTTACTGCGTCTTGGCCTCATGGAATAAAAAATCCTATTATAAATTTTAGAGTGATGAGTATGACCTAAGTATGGCTTTCTCCAGAACTGCTAGCCTTGTGTTAGTAGCAGTAGTGTTAGATTTTATTTCAGTGATCTTTTGCCTTGGTGAACTCAAGAGGGCACCATACACGTGACTATAACAAAAGTATAACCTGCCTCAGTGAGATGATTTAGTTTTTCATTAAAAATAAATAAATAAATAAAAATAAAATAGTTAAGAGTTATAGTTTAGTTAATAGTTTACAGTAGTTTAGAGTAGTTTTTCTGGCATTGCAGTTTATTCTCAAACCGTTTTACATTATTATCCTATCATGGGGACCCTGAAAGAAATGCCATTCTGGTCTAATATTATAATAACATATATTGTGTATATGGTGCACAGTTTATGGTGCATTCTTGTGTTTTATGGTATTTTTTTTCTTTTATTCTTCTATACAGACCATAGCCTATCACCAAGTATGCGTTATAGGTTGACCTATATATTTTCATTTTGCATTTTAGCCTAAAAGTACTATTCTTTTTTTTTCTTTTTTCTTTTTTAAGGCAATTCAGACTTGCAACAAAATAAGCGGTAGACAAATGAAACTGATGCCACGTTTTCATCTGGATACACACTCGCTTCTTGTCCTCAGTTGTTCTCCATTTTCGACAGTGTGTACATGACAGGCGCGCAGTCCCTGTACATGTGGATCACTGGGAGGCGACCTGCTGTGTGACGAGTGGCCTTCTCCAAATAAGGCGAACTGGGATTGTGCGATTTTGCCAACTTCGCATGAATGTTGCTCGGGGGTTGGCTGCTTATGTCAAGAAGAGAAAAACTTTCTCAAGTGCCGGCCTCAATGAAGTCACCGTCTCACCGCTCGCCTGGCTCACTCTTCAGCTTGACAGGCAGTGCTCTCTTGGAAATCAGAATGAACAACAACAGAGAAAACGCTGTTTCTGTTTTATGAAGCGTCGAACTACGCCAGTGGGTTAATTTCCTAAGTAGCTCTCGTCTATTGCTTCACTGTCAAGTTAAAAACAACTGCAGGCGGAAGCGGCAGGAATTTGGATTTTTTTTTTTTTAATGCATAAATGCGACTTTTCGGTCCGATCAGCCGCACTTTGTCTGATGTTACACAGTCTGTCCCACTGGCTCCTGCGGTCTGAGGGAGTCCCACTGCAAAATGAGGTAGGTCATGTTTAATTTAATCACCATTTCATTCATTTAGATAGTCGATGGAGTAATACAGGAATTTCTATTCCGATCATAGGTTTCACTCTGTCTGCTCTTTATCTTTCTGGCAAGTCTTATACAACTACAAAGTCTTGACAGATAGTGTGCCTTGGAGCAAAATGTAAATCTCATGGAAATGGACTTATTTATTATGTTTTGGTCTATACCACACTACAGCCAAGTGTAGCCTACAGTTTTGTTACATGTTCACAATTAACACTTCACTGTTGGTGTCTCGGTACAGGTTCAATTGTTGTGAACGATGTGCTGAAGCTGAAGTGTATTTTGCTTTGCATAGTAGAGAGTATCGCAAAGGGGAAAATATAAAAGTCATGGTCACCAAATTGTAGCATTATGTTTGTTGGTAAATTGGCCATAATCTGAAAATAGCACAAATTACCCGGTGGGCAGAAAAACAGATTAAAGATGTCTGAAAAGTAATAATGTTAAGAATCAAATAAATAGACAAATAACCTCATCTGTTAAAAATGAAAAAACAAAACAAAACAAAAATATATATATATATATATATATGACTTTTCTTTTTACTATGGGAAAATATAACATCTATATTACTCAGCTTAAAGTCATTCTCTTCATTGCAGAATATAGGAGGAAGATAGAACATAGGAAAAATTATGATATATTTTCCAAGCAGGTTGAACATCAGTGGGTCGCCCAGAGGAGGGAGAAATGAATGCTGATGACACTCTTGTCCCAACTCTGCACCCATGGTGTAAAATCCCCAAGACGACCCATCTGCACCTCACAAAGACTGACGCAGCAGCAAGGAACTGGTTCAAAAAGCTGCCCGTCCTGCAAGTGTGAGAATGGAGCCCCGTGGGTGCCTTACTGTCCCGGATGAGCCTGAACCCTGCCAGGACCCCCAGCTGACAGAGACACAGCTGGACTTCTTCCACAAGCTTGGATACTCCACGGCACAAGTCCAGACTGTCCTTCAGAAGTTCGGCCTGAACACAGACACCAACAGGGTGCTGGGGGAGCTGGTTCGGATCGGGGCCGTTCCGGAAGCAAAAGAGGGGCTGGTGACCACGATGACGATGCTGGTGACCAGCGGGGACGGCCAGGCCAAGGCCCCCGCCCTGCTGCTGCCGGTCTCAACTCCTCAGAGCAGAGAGGAGGCCAGCGAGGATGGAGATCCACTAAGACCCATCGTTATTGATGGAAGCAATGTGGCCATGAGGTGAGAACAGCCTACTGACTGAAGTTTGTTACATGTTCAGGGGTTTTATCTTTAACCTGTGCTACCAATTCTTTTAGGAAACAATATCGCAAAGTAAAGCACATTTTAACTTCACAGCATGTTGTTTTATATAGCACTATATATTGTATACCTATTCATTTTCTCTTGTTATTATTAATCTTGCCAGTTCATTATTGGTGATTAAAACAACAACAAAACAATAGACACAAATACATACAAGTGAAGATAATATCACAAGAAGCAAGACGAGTCATCAGCATAAACTAAATTCACACAGCGATACTGGCTGGTCTAGTTTCACTTTGCACTGGAGATCACTGAATAAAAAAACGAGGCACTGAATAGCACAATAGCAGGTTCAGTTGTGACTAATGGAGGCTCCAGCGTTAGGCAGCACTGTGTTCGGGCCTGACTAATTCAAATCTGTGTAAGTCAGGAGTGAGGTGAGCTATAATGGGAGTGCACAGGGTCTTGTGCACAAAAACAGTGACATGAGTTACTTCATGTAATCTCAGAGAGAGAGAACCAGTTTTCAGGTGTAACATTTAGAAGTGTGATAAAGCATGTCAGTCGCGCCAACAAGGCAGACTAACATCAATAAACCCATAATTTGGCCATGACTATTTTTAGCAACATTTATATGAGGATATAAGCTTGTTCATTTGGATAAACCCATGCAGATGAACCATCTCATTTTCAGTGGGGTCCTAATCTATATTATTGTAATGCTACTGCCATATTAATACCACTACCTCATGTTTTCAACTTCAACTAATTCTAGTACTACTACTAATACTATGTTTTTGGTGGTAATTAATTGTTAAAAAATAATTTGAAAAGCAAAGTCAAGAATCCTGTCTTAGCCATTTGAAAGCGTTGACATTGTGACTGTTGCTGTGCTGCCTTTGTGTCTCCAAGGGACCTCCTGAGCTCTGTCAAGGGATTTTTTCACGCTGAATGCCAGTTATTGTTTTCAGAAGATGATGCAGTGGTTTTGCCGGCACAAGTGATGCCTCAACCACCTGTTGTCTTTCAGGTGGTTGACAGAAAAGCACAGCATGTGTGCCGTGGTCCCTCCAGGCCTCAAGAGCACACTGTACGGCGCCTGGAGGTTCCCCTTTAGGCTGATAAACCTTGAGATAATATCTCAGAGTTAAATGACAGGGAGGAACGACTTCATCTGTTCAGCCTCTGAAGCGCTCTGTAGATTAGTGTTCTGACAGTAATTTAGGGAACTCTGTGGGTAGATTTAGCCTTTTCTCCCACACATCCTCTGTTTCACTCACACACACACACACACCTATACACAATTTACACACTATCTCCTCTCTGTATTTTTTACTGCCCCATTCTTTGACTCGTCCTGTACACCAAGCACACAGCGCACACGCCTTTCTTTTGTTTTTGTGTTCTGTTTCATGCGCACAGCCAGGCACGCCCGTGCAAGCACGCTCTAGACTCACAGCACAGGTATGCATATCTGAGCATGCAAATCAGAGCTTTCTCCTTCCCTCGGGGAGCTGTACTGTTTATAGAGAAAGTTCTCTGTGTTCAGCAGTAGAAAAAAAACACTATGATCATTATGCCATGATAACTCTAGGATCCTGTGTTATCAAAACACAAGTGTGCCAAAGTAAACACACAGTCACAGATAGCCATGATATGAAACAAGGGCTTTGCTATTGTTGACAGCTGAAGTGTTTTGTTCATGTCACACAGAGGTACATCTCCTAGTCTTGCTCATGCTGTGGTGTTAGATTCAGGGATGCACTGATGTTACCGCTGATACAGCTTCCACATACTAAACCTTCAAGTCAGGGAGTTTCTAACTTTTTTCATGCTCCAGGCCCTTTGTGGACCTTTTTTTCCCCCCAGCAGATATGAAATATTCTATGTGTGATACAGACAAGTTGTTTTGCTTCTATTTCTGACATTATGATTAATTCTTGGCTCTCAAAGTAGTAGTTGTAGTAGCAGTAATTTAATATTTATTCTGGCATTGCCCTGATAGTACAATAGTATCTAATTATAAATGTCAAATTTATCTGGCCTGAGACAACCTGTTGTGTTGTGGTCTGGAAATTTACATAGAAAATGCTATGATGTGATGAATAGATAAGTGCTGCCATCCAGCTCAAACATCAAAGAGTAGTTGCTCCATTATAGATGATAAATCAGTGTCTGTTTGTCATTCTAAAATGGCTGAGGGGAACTTTCCATCACAGACTATTCACTGTTCGATTGATGGTGAGAAAACGTGTCCCCACACACTCATGCCTTTTTCCTGGTTTATGTGTGTTCTCTCACAGCCATGGGAACAAGGAAGTTTTCTCTTGCCTGGGAATCCATTTTGCTGTGAACTTCTTCCTGGAAAGAGGTCACTCTGATATCACCGTGTTTGTTCCCTCTTGGAGGAAGGAGCAGCCCAGACCAGATGTCCCTATTACAGGTACAAGGATGGCAATTCAACACCATTGACAGTATTCTACTTCCTTCTTTAATGGGTGCAGTGGATCATTCACCACAACCCTCAGTGTTCGTCAGAAACCAGGACTGGTTGGATTGGTATCAGGTCTGATATCCTGTTACGCAAAGTATTGTAACCGAGGGAAACGGGCCACATGTTACCATAAATTTGAGCGCTGACAAATTAGTTTGTGGACTTGAAATACAGAGCCTGCATTCAGAAACTCCCCCAGTGAAACGACCAGGTAAAGGCTAGTTCTGATGTAACCGCTGAGTCCCAGAAGGGAAAAACCCCATGTAGGTTTACTTTCCAAATAGCAGCTACAGTCAGCTCAATTTCTAATTTATGTACCTCTCATTCAGCTGATAAAAATGTGGGACTTTTCTGATAATCTGTATCACTTCCTAGGAGGCCTAGTTTAGATAATTGCCTTTTGAGCTGTTACCGTTAGTGGGTGTAAGAGGTTTGGTTGGTTTGTATTTGCCAGATGCTGTTGACATTGTCCTGTCCTATCTGCTGGACAGTGTCCCAAAGCCTGTATGCTTTTGGTATATGAGCAGCTGGCTCATACAGATAAATTAATTTTGTGCTGGAGCAAACTTTTAGGGTTGATGGTTTTGGTTAATGATTAACCATGTCATCTGTCTCCAACCTTATCCTACCTTAGGCTCTAGAAAGTGCAGATTAAATGGCTGCAAATAATATTAAAGGGTGCGTATCTATAAAAAGTATCTATAAATAGTAAAACATGTCTTGTCATTAATCTGTTAACTTATGTTTGGTGTGAAGATCAGCACATCCTGCGAGACCTGGAGAGGAAGAAGATTCTGGTGTTCACACCTTCGAGGCGCGTGGCAGGGAAACGAGTGGTCTGTTACGATGATCGCTTCATCGTCAAGCTTGCGTACGAGTCTGACGGCGTCATTGTGTCCAACGACACGTACCGGGATCTGCAGGGAGAGAAGCCGGAGTGGAAGCGCTTCATCGAGGAGAGGCTGCTCATGTACTCCTTTGTTAACGATAAGTGAGTTGCAGTGCAGATGAGCGATAAATGACTTGTAGTACAGCTACCATGGAAAAGATCAGACACTGTGTGGGTCTAATGTTTGAATGTGACTCCTCAGGTTTATGCTTCCTGATGATCCTCTGGGACGCCATGGACCAACTCTGGAGAATTTCCTCCGCAAGTTTCCAAGGACTCACAAAAAACAGCCCTGTCCCTATGGTGAGGTCGCCTGCACAGCCGCACTGTATGTTTGCTGCATGAGTGGACCTGCATTGTTTAATTGGGATGCCATTAGGTCTGCACTAGAGTCAGAATATCCTCAATCAAATCAGATCCAGCCAATCAATACCACAATTAAAGTATTATTTTAATTTTTTTTAATTCCCAGACTCTCAGACAGTCCAAAAGTGTATTGGCACAAGGTTAATGTTCATAATCAGTTCTAAACAAAATGCAACAACGTCCTAAAAAATATTTGATCATTTAAAATCTGTAAAATTAGTTAAGACAGATGCATAAAGATTTTGATTGAAATACCATATGGCTAGAATAATGACACCGCACACAGGTATTTCTGGTTAAATGAAGCTCTTAGATACTTCTTTAATATTTAAACTTTAGAAAATTTGAATGATTGAATTATTAAGCAGCTTAAACAGCTTAGGCCTAAACTCAAGATCCTTTCAGTGTTTCCCCTAGAATTTTTTCTTGTAGTGGTGGCATGGTGGGCGGCATATGTTTAACAGCAGCAATGTGTATGTGTGTGCATCTTTCGCTCTGTCCACGATCCCCTTGCTTTTTGTCTCTTTGATCTTTTTTTTATTGTGGCATTTCAAAACACACGGACTGTCTTAAACTGACTCAAATCTCTGAGTCAACTGGACGGGGATTATGACAGATAACTGAAATTGCAACTTTCACAAACATTGTGAGAGGTGTGATCCTAGATGTTTCTCAGTGTTAGAAATTCTCAGCACTACTGAGCAAACCTTGTGTGTATTTGTCTTCATGCAGGAAAAAAATGCACCTATGGAATCAAATGTAAATTCCACCATCCGGAGCGAGCCACCCAGTCCCATCGCTCTGTGGCTGATGAGCTTCGCGTGAAGGCAAAGCTCCCTTCAGCGCCTCCAAAACAGTCTGCACCAGGCTCTGGTCTTGGGTCTGCCCAAAGCTTTTCTCTGGAGGAGATGGCCCAGAAACTGTCCCTGGAGCAGTGGAGTGGCTCCTTTAGAAAAGATCACACAAGTGAAAGTGTTGGGGTGGTGAAGGGAAGTCATCGCTCCGGAAAGAAGGGATCATCGAGGAAGGAGAAGACCAACCAACACTCTTCTTCTGACCTGGACTCACAGGTGCACAGTGGCTCCCACGAGCAGCTGGACTCTGGATTGGGCTCCATAGATAGCCAGTCAACAGAGGCTCAGTGGGGTCACTGTGATCATCGCTATGGGACGGGGTACAGGTGCTGCCGGCCCATTCACAATAGAAGGCAGCAGTGCTGTCCCAAGAACATGTCTGTCCCTAACAGTGCACCGTGCAGCTGCTGCTCCCCTGCTCCTCCCTCACTGGGGACCACAGCTGGTTTTCAACACCAAAGCCACAGTCATGGCATGGGGCCGACCGTCAGTCACAGCTCAGACATGATGGGCTACGGCCCCCCTCGTTACCACAGCTACGGCGCGCCAGCATATCCAGTCAGTATGCATGCATACAGCCAACCGGGAGATTTCAGAGTCCACGGCCACCAGCAACACCTGTTCTGGTCAGATCCTTGTGGGGTTTATCCCCCGCACAGCATGGTGGGGGAGCCTCACCAGGAGAGAGAGGTTGTCCGAAAGAAGCTCCTTGCTATCTTCAACGCCTGCCTGGTGGACAAAGCCATGGAGATGTTTCCCCAGCTGATGGATCCCCAGATGCTGGCGGCTGAAATCCTCATGCTGCAGAGTCAAAGCAGAGCCCTGAGATAGGACAAGTCCTGTTCTATGCTGAACCCATGTCTTTCAAGGGAAAGGATTTTCATTCCGAAGGCTGTATTAGCCACGATAAATGTGTCATTTTGTGTATTGTTGTATTGTGGTATCCACCTTGCAGGAAACTGTGTTTCTACTGAGAATGCTTTGGAATCATAAGCTGTGTTTGATTATATCTTCCCTCTGTGAACTAGATCAAATAAGAGGAAGTATACAGTTGATACAAATTGTATCTTTAATAAAAAATGGAAGTGGAAAAGTAGATGTAAATGCCCATTTGGGTTTAAGGAGGTTCAGGTAACTTGTAAATATACTATTACGCATGTTATCATAGTTAAAATGAATGTATTAAATAAGATGTAATCATTTCATATGGCGTATTGGCACTGTGTGCCAGTGTTGATTTTGCAGATTTGGTCTAGGCAATAAATCGTTTTGTGATAAAATAATGATGCACAAATGTTTGTTATTCAGAGCAGAGATATTATTTTTCTATGACACAAAAGATCATAGTTGAGACGTGTTTTCACAGCTTTGCTTTCTGGGGTCATGCCAAACTGAAAACATCACTGTCAGGAAATTTGTTTTTGGCAGTTAACCACAGCACTTTATGCTGTTTTAATAAAGGGCACATTGATTTATGTTTGCTTGAGAAGAATGTGTTATTGAACTGTTTTCCATTTTGATATATAGAAAAAGTAGAAAAAGAACAAGTTATCAATTTCACTGTCACATAATAATCTTATCCAGGACTCTGCAGTACCAAACATGTCTATGTGTAAACTTTGAGAGTCTTTCAAAGAAAACTCCTCTAGATATCTCAACCTTAGTCTCTTCTGCACAAGTACATTTCTTCAGCACACACATTCAAAGCCGTTGGATTACTTGACCTAGCCAGCGACCTTCACACCCACACTCTGAAGTGGGAAACATGTACTTGTGTAATGGGGCTGCATTTTTCAGTGTCTCTTCCTCTATTTCAGTTCATGTGACTGGAGGCTTACTTTGTATCCTTTGGAAAAAGAGGAAACACATTGCAGATAAATGACTGCCTTCATGCTTATTTACAATCCAATAAATCTTGAACTTTAAAAGGGAGATTCACAAGTTTAATGCAATGGTCAGGATAATTTTTTTTCTTTGGGTAATAAAGCATAGATCAGCTCTAGAAATATAAATACAGTAGCTCATGTACGTGTACAAACAGAATGAGTGACCTTTCTCATAGCACTGATGCCTGAGTCGTCGACCTAAATCATATAAATTGGCTTTGATGATTTGCAGTGGAAATTGTGTGTCATCACACAAAGTGAAGTGCAGACACAGATTGTCTGACTTGTCCTTTGATTTAAAATATGTAACTGTAAGTCACACAAACCACATCTTACTATCTCCTGTGTTAACCTATGCAGATTTAAAAACAGTAATTAGGGGGGAAAAAATACATTAGCAACCTGAAAAAACAGAACAGGGCGTCTTAATTAAATGGGGTCAAAACATTTGTGCGGAGATGGTATCGGATAGATGATGCACAGTCAGAGCTAGAAGTGGCAGGAAGTGGCGAACCTGAACAGAGGCTTATTCAAATCGAGTGCTGACGGATCAGAAAAGTGTACTCAAGCTTTTAAAGGAGGCTTCGTTTTTGGTAATCTTAAGCTATCATGCAAATGTGTCCCTTAACTTCCAGTAAACTAACCCGGCTATCATGCCATCTGCTTGACTTGTTAACTATTCCCCTCAGTGAGCAGTCAGGCTGCTGGTTGCTCACTGCCTCACTATTTACTGTAGGCACGGGTTTATTGGCTCAGAGCAAAGGAAGCAAAAACTGCTGAGATATTGGAGAACAGAAAAATCACACAGTGTGGCCACTGGCTCACAGAAACAGTTTTCCATTTGTGCAATGCAGTGATGTCCCTTTACTGTACTTTCCCATCTTATTGTGAAATATGATATCGACCAAATTCATATTAATACACTCACACTCGCCTGTGTATGCTCACACACACACGCAAGCACACACATGCTTTTTTCTAAATTGGGATATGAACTTCTCCTTTGTCCCGGTAAACTAAAGACAAGATGAAACTTTACTGATATACCAGTGGATAAACTGGCTTATTGCAGCTGGAAATAGCAGGACAGCCAAACCTAGCTCAGTACAAACAGGAACACAGCAAAATAGGGCTGTATAAACAAGCATAATGGACAATTTCAATGTTATAAGTACAATAGAACATAAAAGCACTCAGTAAAACTTTCAAAGATGAAGGGAATACAGGAAAAAAAATTATACAATGAAATAAAATAAAATTTTCAATATATAGGAACATGAAAATATTGCAAAAAACATATAGTTATCCACCTGTAACAGCACTGTATCAAAGTCCCAAAGGTGTGTGATGTGCCGTCCAGTCCAGTGTGGGCCTGTTGGAGGTGCTGGGTCTCCTTCAGCAGCGGCCGGAGGTGATTCAGGTTCAGCTGCTCACAGGTTTTTTTTATTTGAGTTAAACTTGCAACCTGCTTGCCTAACCTAAATCATACAACTGCATGAAAGGTCTGCAAAGATTAGCATGTTTTTAAAAATGATTAGGCCACTAAAATCATTGCGTGTGTGCTTTCCATTGACCTTTACTGAGATCACCTCTCATGAAAGCAATTGATCTAATTTCTGGGCTGGTCATGAACCACAGGGACTAAAAATGTGGTCAGCAGCACTCATAACTTAACCAAACAATAACCTCAGCTATTCCCTTAGCATTGTGAATGCTAATTAATATCAGAGTTCATAAATAATGCATGGACACCAACTTTTATAATCCTAATTCACTGATACTGGCTGCCACATGCCACCCCCCCCATCTAATACGCCAAATTTTCTGTGTGTATTTCCAACATCTATCAGTTCACCATGTGCTGCCACGGCGTGCTGTACCTGTAAATAGAGATTAATTTGCTTTGTAAAACAAATCAAAATCCCACTTTTCTTTACATTGTGTAGCTGAAATACTTAAACTGAGGACAAACCACACACTTTGAATCACTTTTTAAGCAGAACTCCCTGCATGGCCTGTGGTCACATCAAGTAAGGCAAACCACCTGAATGCATAAACCAGAATTTCATCATTTCTTTTGAATCAAATGGGGAAACACAATATTTTCCCCCTGTTGTTTTTATTGTGAAATGACACATCTATTTTGCATCCAGCATCCAGCTCAGTGAAACAATAGTCTGTCAGTCAAAATGTACTTCAAGGTGGTTTCTGGAAAGCTTCAAGACTTTACTGACTTGCTGAGCTGACATACCTGCCCTGCTCTGCCTCTGATTGGCTAGTAGTCGTTGCCCTTGTGAGGTGAGTTAAGGTTAGAGTTAGAGTTCACCAATCAGATGCAAAGTAGGGATGGGCCTTCCCAGCAGGCACATTGGGCATGCAGGCCCAGCCAGTTGATTTAATCCTTCCCTTTTTTGGTTGCATAAAATTAAAATTAAATGTGGCGGAAGATGAAATCCAGAGCTTTATGGTACACTAAAAGTTGACTTGACTAAAAGAGCTAATAACAATAACAGCAACACACACACACACACACACACACACCTATTTATGGTGCCATTTGATTGGAGACACTACTCAACATTACTCTGTCCTCACCTCAGTTTTCTTGTAAATACAGCAACTGAGCTCATGCCAAAGGACACAGTCTGTTGCAAATGTGCACATGTCCGGGCATGAAGTAATGTTCTTAATTTGCAGAAAGGCAGAAAGACGAGGAGAAGGAGAGGCTGGCAGAAAGTGAGTGAGCATTGCTGCATTTACATTTTCTGCTATTTCATGCATTTTTACTTTTGTTTTACCACAAAATGACGTTTAGATAAAATTCCTCACATGCATCAGGGGTGTGTCAGTGCAGGTAAAATCAAGAGGAAGGCCTCCACAGTTTCTGTCACGCCTCAGTAGTGCTCAATGTCTTGGAAATATAAAAGAATAAGGGCGAAACGTCATTAAATCTGAAAGCCAATGACCTATTTTCGACTTCAGCGTTGGAAAACATGTTTCCCAACAAGCTACTTTTTGACATCAGCTGCTTTAACACCAGCTGTCTGTCTGAAGCCTCATTCAAATAGTAATAATTCAGATTAATGGGATATGAACTGGTGAGATGAACTGATAATTGAATTGAGTAACAATTATGTTGCTTGTGGACGTTTTTACATCTTAGTGATATTTTTCAATTTGCCAGGACCAAACAAACAAACAAACAAACCGAAATACAGTTTTGCACGAAAGTTTTAAGATGCTCAGACCCAGCATAATGATGTACATTAAACAAGCATATAAATACAGAACACACACACACACACACACACACACACTTTATTAATATAAATCAGTACATGGTTGCCTAATTTTATGTTATAATAAATATTATATAAGGCCAGTTAAAAATCAGTTTAAGTGACAGGATAATGTTGGGGAATGACTAGATTTCGAATGCACTTCCTTTGCAGCGATCAAGATCAAATCAGTGTATCTGTTTTGAAATTTATTCCAAGGGTCACTTGAGGTTGTTCAAAGACGACACAATTGAGGTGACTTTGGAATATGCGTATTTAATCACTGAAATCAAAGATACTGCAGGACCCAGTTTCTCTAGTGCTGTTTTTGACCTACTGGATGAATAATGAGAACAAAGAGTTTTCGTGATACTGTGATGATCTCTGCAGGAAATCCTGTTGTCACTTGTCTCCCATCCCCTGGGAGGTGAAAGGATGAGGATCAGCCAGACACAACAGTGAGCCTGGAGCCGCAAGCAATCAGTTGCTCAAGGACACTTGAGCCGGGTGGGTGCTGCATGTCCCGGGATGTTTTTCAAACCTGCCTTTTCTCCCACTTTGAAAACGTGCATCATGAGTGGCTCGGGGAAGGCCGACAGTGACACCTCCTGCTGGATCGATGGAGAATGCATCTGCTGAGAGACAGAAACAAACACAGCAATATTCAGGTGGAGCTTAGTAGTGGTGTAAAAAATAGGCTACATAAATTCTTCATTTAAGTACAATGTATAATTCCAGAAAAAAAAAATCTGTGGAAAGTGCATTCAAAATACTTCAGTGCCAAAAGCAGCCACTGTGGGGCATGGTTCCTTTCAGAGTGTCAAATTATTGATGCATTAACATGTTAGAAGTATATGAGTGCTGTCGCTGTAACTGCTCTGTATACTGTTGGAAATATTGAGCTGTAACAATGCAACATGTAGCTGACAACCAATGCCAGATAAATGTAGTGAAGTAAAATGTGATTCCCTGTCAAACGCAAAACAGCAAGAGGTCTCACAAAATTCAAATTCAAGCGAAGTACCACTGCCAACACTTCAACACTGTATTTACACACTACTAAGTCAATGTGTAAATAAGTAATGTATACAGGCCTAACGTGCTGATGCAGATTCAGGGGAATTTACACAGTTCCTCAAATATACTGTAGGCCTACAGCAAACAGACTCAAAGTCTGTTTTATTCACCCACCAAGAGGAATTTCATTGCACACACTGTAGTGCACTGTCAAAGTTAAAAAAAAAAAAAAAAAAAGATTAAGTGAAGATTAAGGGAGGTGATTAAGTGAACATATGATACCATGGAGTTAAAATTTATAAATATTAAGAAATACAAAGATTAAGGTAAAATATACATATAGTACACATATAAGTGTACTGTCGAAATAATAATGAAAAAGTACAAACATTGAGTTTAAAGTGTATAAAGAATGAAATTATGATAAAACCATCTCTGAAACATCAATAATTTATGGCATGAGAACGTCTGATACGTGGGTGGACTACAGTACCCAGAAGTCAACTTGGAGTGTTGCGCAGCCGCAGTTGGGCGCTGCTGTATGACGCTAATTTTGTTGTCTTAACCTAGTTACTGTACTGCTCTGTCGTCTGTGTCAGCCAACAAAATGTATGTCGCAGTTATGTAGCCCAGCTAACGCCACACAGGAATGGTACTGTGCTGAGTGAGCAGCTCGCTTCAGCCCGCCCTCAGGCCGCGGACTGCCAAGCCGCTTCGGGCTCATCTCCGGCTTGTCGGCTAGCCAAGTCAGCTAACTTGCTAGCCGCACGCTAGCAAACAGGCTAGTGTGAGGTTGCGATGCGGTGCTGTTTGTTTTGCCTCTCTCTCGTCGTCAGCACATAAGCTAACCTAGCTAGCTGGCTGTTTTTTAACCTTATGCTGTGACGAGCGGTCGACTCTCGGCAAGCTGTCCGACCGACTGATCCGGCTGGCTTGGTTGTTTTGTGTGTTGTGAGGCAAAACACACACACCGCAGTCCCTCTCCTTAATGCTATTTTTGCTACCAAGTGTCCAGCTAAGATGTGGCAAAGTGTCGGGCTCACAGTGCTGGTCATTGTGGCCACACTTGTTTGTGCATTGCTGTTCATGCTGTTTGGTAAGTTTCAGTTCCTTTAACCTTACAATTTAGCTAGTTATTTTAGCTGATTGGTAGCATGCGGTAAATATAACGATTATGTTTTCATGGATCGGGGTAACGTTGAGGTCAGGGTGACTTGATTTGATAAGGGTACAAAAATTATGATTATTAAATCAAAGGCCGTGGAATATAGTTGTCAATAATATCATAAACGACCAAACTAGTCGCCTGAAGTTGGTTTATGTGACTGTCATCGGCGTGGGAAGGTATATTAAATGTCTTTGGCCGACGTGTTTCGGTTTCAAGAAGAGGTTTCTATTTTTATCATGTGTGCAGGAGGAGCCTCAGAAAGTGGGCACATCACCATGACTGTTGCTTTCCCCCTTTCCCTCATTCCCTCTGCATATCTCATTTGACCTTTACACTCCAAAAAAGTGGCTTAACCCAGCGTTTCCATGTGTTTTATTATTTACTTCATTTCCAGTTTGTAGTTGTGCTCCATATTGAGGCAGACAGGACTGTATGGATGAATGTTTATGGACATATGCTGTGCTTGTGTTAAAGATATTTAGAAAGCACTGAGGGTGCTGGAGCCCTCTTGTGATTGCTTGGATTGTTTTTCTTTTTCCTTACTTAACCTCTACAACAGGGCGGTCAAATCGGTGCCATGGAGGGCCAAGAGGCTGCAGGGTTTCATCCCAACCAGAAACTCCAGCAGGTCATTTCATTGATTACCCCGCCTTCAAGCACAGAGAAGGGACTAATCAATGAAATCACTTGGTTTTTGGAGTTTCCGGCTGGAGTGAAATCCTGCAGCCTCCTGGCCCACCATGGCACCAGTTTGACACATGTGCTCTACAAGTATCTGCATCTCAGAAACCGAAACAGGTACATGACTGAAACTTGACAGACAGGTTGGAAATCTCACCCACTACTTAGGCAAAAAGAAAAAAAAAACAACCCCAGAAAACACCAGTTGACCACATGGTGGCGCTATAGTGATGAACGTTGTGTTTGGGTCTTTAACTTTTGAACAGCAATTCAGAGACAAAATGCCCATTTGTACAAGGACAGATATTTTTAATTTGGTCCAAATCAGTTTTTAGCTATTCCTTCCATGGGCCAAACTGTATAAAAATGTACCTTTTCAGATTTTTGATATTCATAACTGTTGGCAGCAGTGCATTTTTCAAGGTTGCACAAAATACTGGTTCTCACAAAACAGCGTTAACTCATGAACTGTTTGTCAAATCATTACAAAATTCAAACCATGCATTCTCAGGTGTGGTTTGAGCATATGTGTGAGAGTGGCTCACGTTCCAGCTGCATGTGGCACTGTTACACCAAAAAAAAAAAAAATGTAAATCTCAGAATCAACTGAGAGGATTCGCATCAACATTGCTGTCCACATGTTCTCAGGTCACATGCAATTCATTGCATAAAATTTTGTCATTATGAAAAAGAACGTGGTTTACTAGCAAAAGACACATTTGAATCAAAATAGCAGTTAAATCTAAAAAATAAAATTACACCGTAGGTCCTAGAGAGATCATTCAGATGCTCCAAAAATTGAACCAGACATTTTCTAGATGGTAGAAATCAAGTGGTGTCCAGACTGGTCTAACAGTGAGTCTGCAGAGATATTAAATATCTTGCTGTAATTTGTACTGTAAGCACATTTTGTTCTACGCTCAGTGTTAGATCAAACCTCACCCAGGTATTTGACAATACACCTGAAACCAGCAGAATGATGTTTGCTTTTTTTTTTTTCAGAAGTTTATGACCAACATTTTGACTGTTGTAAATGTTTTAAGTTTAAACAAACAAAAATACCTCAAGTTGTAAGGTTTTGGCTTAGTCAGTAAGTCATCAATTCTGGGAAAACAAAGGTCCAGGGTTTGGATCCCCAGGTGGCCAAATCCTACTTTTACTTCATGTATGTGGAATGTCTTCAAATTCCTCTTAAAATTTCCTCCTTGTGTGTTTGGACCCTGTTCATTTCCACCTGTGGCTATGTTGTATTTTTGTGACTTTATTATGCCATTGAGTAATTGTTTCCCTACTTATTCCACAGGTTGGTATGTAGTCTGGCAGCTGTTCCTGTCCAAGTTTAAGTTTCTGCGTGAGTTGGTGGGGGATGCAGTTTCTCCACAGGCCGAGACTCAGCCGTCCGAAACTAAGAGTGACCGTTCCTCCAGCGCTACTCAACGCAATCGGCCCAAGACTGCACGCCAAAGAATCGTCTTGCCAGAAAGCACCTCATAGACCATCCAAATAGCTACTGTGTATCCTTCACACCTTTATCTGCTGCTCACTATGACTGCTCGTCAGCCAGCTCCAAATGTCGTGTCTGATTGTTGCAGATTATTTCCCATCCACCCTTCAATCTACACTACGCATGGACCTTGCCGTCAGTCGAAACTCGGCCCCTTTCTTGTCCAGGACACTTTAAACTGACCAGGCAAATATCCTGGTTTCAAAGGGATAAGCCATCAAAATCACTGGCCATTTTGTTTGTGTCACCTGTTGAAGTGTGTGTATGTGTGTGTGTATAGTATACATGTGTACTGAGCAGCACGTCTGGGGCTTTCCTCATGGTGCTGCGATAGTGACGATCAGCTTTCATAAGCTGTCAAGCTGCTGCCTGCCACCTACGTGGGACATAAATTTACTCCATCACACCAAGACACATGACGATAATGCTCTTATCATGATTCTGTGTGTACACTTTATACTGTTGGATCTTGTATTTTCAGTAGTAGCCAGACAGTGTAGGTCAATAACTGTTTAAAAAAAACAAGATTGTCTGCACCATTTCAAAAGGAACAACTAAAGACAAATTCAAAACTGAAAGAAACAATTTGTATAACTGACACCGTTTTTGTTTTTAACAACAAAAAACTTTGTAATAACACAGTTGCAATGAAAGGAATGTTGTTTTATTTTTGCTGTCATTGTGTTGTTGTGAATTATCATGCTTAAGATGGAGAGCATCACACCCAGTAATGAATGCCCAGAGCCCCCTAGGAAGTCAACAAATGACAGCCCTTCATTCCAGTTGTCTAATGATGTGCGCTTTTTCTTTCTTCTGTACCCCTTCATGGACTTACACTTGAAGTCAGGAGAAAGTTTCAAGGCAGTGACGGATTTTTTGGACTATCTGGCGTGCAATAATAGCTGTACACGTTGTTCGCTGCCTTCCTGGAGTGTCCAACCAGGCTCCCTGCTGCAGAAAAAACCCGCCCTAGTGGTGTGTGAGCCCTCTCCCGCTCCCTGTGCCTCTGTCTGTACCAGTGCCTGTCGAGATGGCATCCACTGTTTGTTACATGGCCTCTGATCCTTTACAATAGCAAACAATAGCTTGGTTTCCATTACGGGGCAAAACAAGGCTGACCAGGGCTTAAGTCATTATGTATGTCACGTAGCTTCCCTCCAAATGAAACTTAGGACTCTTGCACCTTGTTACAGGCAGTGATTTTGCAACTGTAGTTTTGAGTAAGTAAACAACGCTATAAACATGTTGAGCTGGCCCTGGCAAATCTCCTTTGTCTCTTTAGTGGAAAAGTGCAGAAACAAAAGTCTGTGTGGGCGATGTCATGGTCGTACGTGTGATGACTGGTTGAAATTATTTTTTTTAAATTTTAGCTGTAATTTTCCTGTATAATAAATATGACATTTTATAAAAATGCCTCATTCTGCGTAAAGACATGGAATTACCTACTTGGAATGAATGGTATGTTGCTGTAATGAAAACCCACATCCACAAGAGCTTTTGACTTGTTCTGGGTTTCTTCAGACAAAACCTGCTGGTCTGTCTAGGTACAACTTGAACTATTTGTCGTAAACCAAAGCAAAACTTGGCGTGGTCATTTATAAACTCCTTGGATCTTGTGATCTCACGGCACTTCACCGGTGTCTCAAAATCACCACAGACTACCGTTCAATGTTTGAACACAAGATGGCAGTATTACACTGAGGGAAAACCACACCACAGAGAAACGTCTCCAACAGTAGACGTGGTTATCACTTTTATCTGGTGTAGTCCTATAGTCTATTTAGTCTTTGAAACAGTTTCCTGTGGTCTGGGACAGAAAATAAAATCATTGTACCTGGACCTCCTTTTCCTTTTTTGTAGATATGTTAGAAGACGATCAGATTTAAAATGCTGAGAAGTGACTGGAGCAGGAGGGAGGGACTGAGTCGCCTGTATTGGTGAGCATTAATAAACTACTAAGGTATGGAGACAACAAATTAAAAATGTTTCTTTAATTGTCACACCAGTTTAATTTGCTCACTTTTGATTAAATATGGGTTTGTGAAGTTTCTGTTGAACTTGCCAACAGTAAAAACTATACACTCAGTCTTGGAATACATCGACTCCTAACAGAAAACGTTTGTGGCTCAAATTAATTAAACTCCTGTATTAAATTATATGCAACACCCATTTGTCTGTGCTGACACTGATTGCTTATTGCTGCCAGAGCTTATTTTCTCAGATTGCACTGGATCACTACGATTGATATGAAGCAAATTCATTCATGTACAAGCCATTTTGTGTTACTTCATCTTTAAAGACTTTAATTCATGTCCATACTGCCTGCTCAAAAAGTCATCTGCTGAAGTCCTGGGCTGTTTGTGCGTATCAATCAGCTGATTTTGACTGTGAAATGTAGCAAAGTGAATTTTCTCCTCAGTTATCAAGTTTGAAAAACAAATAATCTTTGAGCAATATTGCAAGATTAAACCGGGAAGCGAAATTTGAATTGGTATTTATGTTAAAGCCCCAAGCAGCTGACAGATTTAAGTTAAAATGTCTTGAATATCCTCACAGAAAGTGGTTTGAGACACCTCCACAAGGGTGTGTTGACTTATGCATGCAGTTGTTTTCTATGAGTACAATCAGGGCATTTGAAATCCACTTGCATTTCATTTCAGCATACTGTAGTTCTACATCCACAACTCTCCCACCAAGGACGTAATCAAATATAATTAAAAGTTAAGAAGAAGTAATTTTTTGGTGTGACTCAAGTGTTAAGAATTCACACATCCAGACTCTTGTGTACACTGAAAACAGATGGTGAAAAATTAAGAAACCACCTATAGAGTAAATTAACTCTGAGGCCTACCGATGTAGTTTTAGAAATGCTCATGATGGCACTTTTTCTCTCAGATCTGCCTGAGTGCATTTCAAGAGCTGCTGTCTGCAGCTGGGGCCTTTTTAAGAGAGGAGGCTCTGCTGAGCTGAGAAGCTGTAATTTCAGAGCCTGCAAATACTTTACAGGAAATGATTGTGGTAAACCAAGGAAATGACATCGACTCTCCGCTGCTCCTCTGACTCTATATATAGTGAGAGCCGAGCTTTGCTTTTCACTCCTCTGGCTGGCTTTATGTCTTTCACAGCATCACCTATGAAATGACCTTCCAGTGTTTGCTCACACAACAGACAGGTGAGCAGCTGACTTTTTAATTGCTGCTCCCCTTGTGCATCACAGTAAATTTCCACCTCGGCAGTCTCACACCTGTTTGGTGCTGCTTGTCCTCTCGACTAGACGCTACCTCACTGAGGAGCACGGAGACAGCTGCTCCAGGGGATTGGCCAAAGTACATCCTCAACTTTCTGCCTTTGCATCACCTTGTGGAGCTCTTTTAATTGTGGCAAAGCAGCGATGGCGAATTAACTTTCTGTCTTTGCTGCACCTTGCTTCACTGTTTTGGTTGTGGTGAACGAGAGACAGGCGCTTATGAGATGAGAACTTCAACCTCCATGCTCTGCAGCACCTGGCTTGGCTGTTTTGATTGCGGTAAACCAGATGCAGCCATTTATGAGCCATTTGGCATGCTGCCCTTCATGACACACGCATACAGAAGCTCTTCTGCTGCTGTTTTGCCCCGCTGTGCAGTCCAGGACTATCTGTCCTGGCCCGTGTAGATGTATTAAGGCTGCCAGGCTTAAAATAGCTCATTGATTCATCCAGCTCCCCCCAGGTCTCAAGCATTAACTTCAGCCAAGAGACATGTCTCCCACTTGTTTAGAGCCACAAAATGTTCTTGGATCCCATTATTAGCAGAAAATAAATCTAAGCGAGACTTGTCAGCTGGATCTGTTGTCTTAGAGTGACATCTCCTGATTTACCATGTCTGCAACGGGAGTTAAATGAGAGCCCCTTTAAAAGTCATTCCATTGCAAATTCCTCTCTTTCTCATCTCCCGGGAGAGATCTGGCTGGAATGCGGTGGATAATAAAAACAGTTAGATTGCTTGTAAGTGCCAGCCTGTGTGTGCTCAAAGGATTTTAATGAGATTTTCTGATTGGGAGCTGAAGGGGGGTGGAAGTCTCGCTGTGGTCATGGGCATCTCTTCTTCACCCAGTCCCGTCTAACTATAGAACAGCTTCTCCACAGGGAAACACTATATTTCACTCAGATTATAATGAAAGAGAGGAAAGAGGGACAGGCGAAGATGAGGAAAGGAGAAAAGAAAACAATGACTGCTTTGAGTTATATCTTACAGCCAGTTGGTTATACACACCCAACCCTTGGCTGAGTTTCCTAAGAGGCTGCTGCAGAAGACGCCCCATCATTTTGTATGGTTTATCAATTTGCCACACTTAGAATCAGAGGAAATGCATTGCAGCAATGCATTGCTTCAGTAATTGTGACAACATGGTTCTCGGATCAAGATCCAGAGAGCATGTGAAAAGATGTCTCGTCTACTGCCTGCCCTCCCTGTCATATCTGATGTTCCACTTGCAAAGTTAAGAGCTATTTGGGACGGGCTCCTTATCCAGCAGGCTTACTGTTAAATCCTTTTAGCCCAACCTTTAACTGACCCTTTCAATGTTTGTAAGGTATAACTAACTAATCAGACATGATTTCAAATCAAAAATACCCTGCAGAAGGCCCACAAGATTAAAACTGAGGGAGACAAAACATGAGAGTAAGACCGATACAGGCCTAAACTGAATATCTGATGTTGACCGGTCGTGTTGTTCACTGCTGAAACAACTGAGATTCCTGCCTTCACAGGTGCATAAAAACAATCTGTAAAGCCTGAAATGACATTTCTTTACACACTTCGTTATTTATTTAAATGCTTCATTGCTGTTTTGTGTATGTTAATTCTTCATGCAAAGGCCTAATGTATCCCAGAGTTTACCTGCTCTCACCCATTCCCATTTTCTTTAACATCCAAGACAGGTTTCTAAGTTGGCACTCATCGCAGTTTAATAGCACAAGAGATAGTTACATCAGATCTTGTGTACTGGTAAAGAGACATGTTCCCAAAGATAATATGGCATCCAATTTCATTCAAGTTAATACAGTCTCTTTCATAATTACTGTCCATATCACTTGATTTTTTGTGTGTAGTTCTCACACACAGTGTAAGATGACAGTCCTTGTATTGATTTTAATACTAAAAGCAGTGTTCCATTCTGCTAACATGATATCCACTTTATCATCTAAATTTGCATATTCAGTGCAAAACTTTGTCAGAAACCGTTTTCGCTCTGGTTTTTACTCCTTCAGGAAATGCGTTCTTGTGCATTGTAATACATCTTTTACGTCATGGAGATTAAAAGACGCAGTCACATGTTTAAGAACAGTCCTTTACTTTGTGGAAAGCCCCAAACCCGCAAGAAAAAGGTGAGACTGACATTAAAATGATTTACACTGAGATCTACTGTCAACATCCAGCAGTAGGGCGCATCGACAACATTCTAAGGAGTGAAAACAAAAAATAGGACATCTCATAAGGTGCTTCGTAATATGCGACAGGAATGTTGTGAAAATATGTCCATCCTACAGAGACACCAATACTGTATCTATATATTCATACCATAATCATATAAAACAATCTACACAAAAATAGAGCAAATATTTACAGAACAGAAAGAACAAGACTATTTACAACATCCAAAACACTCAAAGATTAATGAAGGGCAATATATATATATGTATATATATATATTTATATTTATGATAGATAAATGTACACATGGTGTCTGTGGTGAAATGTACAGGACCCGATGAACGAGTTACACAGCTGGAGATCACAATGCAGCCATTTGCAACAACTGTTCTTTGAACTGCTGTGCATGGTGTGAGAGATCAGTGACTCTGTCCACCATCTCCTGGACGGCAGCTGTGTTGGGGTAGTTCAGGGCCGCCGTCTTGGTTGCAGACACCACGGTCTTTAGTAAGTCACACAACACGTTACTGGAGTTCATCACCCTGTTGGCCACCTCGGGAGTGGTCGCCTGCCTGGACAGGGTGTCTCCGATGAAGACCAGTTTATGGGCGCTGAGGATGACGAACTTGCTGTGCGCCACGAAGATGCGGGGAGGCTGCCCGGCGCCGACGCAGCTGAAGAAAGCATCCACGGCGTTGAGGAGCGTGACGAAGTGTTGCTCACACTGCTCCGAGTAGAAGCCCAGCAGCTGACGGTCCCGCCCGCACAAATGGCCTCCCCCTCCGCCCAGGGAGGAGGAGGACGAAGAGTCCGATGAGGAGGCCGAGGTTCCAGCAGGGTGTTGGTGTGAGATCCACTGAGTGATGTCATTCTCCACCGGTTTGATCACTTCCTGCTCCAGCTTCTTGAACTGATTGATCTGCCAAGGGTGAAAGAATTGAGAGGATTATCCCCCATGTCTCCTAACTCGCTATTTACTGTGTCTTTCTGATTTTTACAGAGATGTCGCTATGACATCAGTCACACCTATGACACTCTAAGAATATTTTTCTACCCTTATCTGTAAACCCATAATGTGCTCCAAATGTCAGATTATATGCTAATGAGGGTGTGAAAAAATGTGTCATGAAAGATTAAAATTTTTCCTTTTGCTGCAAGACGCGCTAAATGGGAACCAAAGGGAATTCCATTTTCAACCACTGACAGGAAAAAATGTTGCAGATTATATGGAGAGAAAAGGTTAATCTCCTGATTCCTGTATTCTGTGTGAAGCTGTGAGCTGCCAGCTGGCCAGTGGGCAGCCGAGCACAGGGCTCCAAATGTTTGACTCTCTGGCCTGCTCTCGTCACTAAGTAGGTCTCTGCACTCAAGAGACCCAAAAGGTCAACAGCTGTGTGTACAACTTATGTTGTGAATCATAAATACCTTAATATGTATGACTATTGTTTATATAAAGGCAAAGCAATAACAAAAACAAAAAACAACTGCCCTCCTTATCAGTGTAATAATGTCCCTAAAAGTGAAAGGAGCGAGAAAACCTTACCTGCTCCTGTCCCAGCTTAACTTTGCTCTGCTTGATGATGTTCTCTTTCTCCAGCAGCTCTTTCTGCTGACGTTCAAAGTCTTCTTTGCCCTGAGGAAAAAGTGAAATAGTTGAGAAAAAGCATTCAAATATTACATACATACACATAGTCCTAGTCTGGCCCTGATATTATACCTGCGGATAATGATTGACAACATTTTCCCTGTGGTGTACATTCACTTGCAGTAAAGCAAATTAATTTGGACTGCTATTCAGGCTCTCGTAGAAATACAACAGATCATGTTGCAGGTAGTTGATGATTTACCTGCAGATGTACATAGTCGTAGTCCTCCATCCAGCTTTTGACACACTTCTCACTGTTCATGTTGTCTTTATCTTGGCTAGTTGACACAGGGAAAGGCTTGGTCTGACCCCCGTAGTTGTCATTATCCGAGGAGGAGGTGGTCAGTGGGTGGATCATGTTCTCATCAGGTGTGCTCCCTCTAGAGAAGGACCCATCCATGGGTGCCCGTCTGAACAGCAGTTCGGCATTGCTGCCAATCGTGGAGGCCAGCTGCTTGGCGTCGTCGGGCAAAGTCCTGGAGACCATAACGAAGCGGTCCAGGTCGTCAGTCTTGTTGTGGTGCTTGGCAGCGGCGGAGGAGGCCAGGGCGTTAAGAGCCCACCCGCAGTTCTCGAAGGTCTGGTAGATCTGCAAGAGGATCTGCTGGGAGTCCTCGAGTCGTCCCAGTTGCCTTCTCAGCTTACTGTGCAGACTGGAGTCAGATAGAGCGGTGGCGTTCGCTGCAGCGCCTCTTCCGAACACGACAAAGTCCCCAAGGCCGGCCCGGACCCTGTCTAGCACGGTGCGGACATCGTTGGCATGGCGTTCCATGAAGGGAAAAGTCCTCCAGTGAGGGGATGCTGCAAAGTTCTGTAAGGCGGCGACTGAGGCCTCCACGCCCTGCTGCAGGCGGTACAGCCTCTGCACAGCAGCGTCCAGATCCAGGGCAAGGCGGCCCTCAGAGCTGGAGCCCGTTGAAGAGGAGGAGGTGGACATGCTGCTGCGTGTGCTGCCGGTGCTGGAGAACGACAGACGGTTCACGCTGTCCGTCACATCTGCTATCGCCCGAGCATCCTGGGGAGGGATGTCATACACACCCTTGCTTCTGTCCCTGTCCGCGGGTGAGGCCCTCGGCTGGGAGGGGTGCATGCCCCGGGGAATGTCGTATACATCGTTTGGAGAACCTGCTCCTGAATGAAGGGCAGGGGGAGGCACGTCGTAAATGCCTTCACTGTCTTTGGTGATAGGGTGGTGGTGATGGGCAGTCGGCTCCGAGCTG
>OMLB01006937.1:8907-20806 GCA_900302555.1 Myripristis jacobus | reverse complement strand
AGGCCCCTCTTGCGACCCCCCAAAGACGCCACAGCAGCAGAAAGGCAGAAAACTGTCTGTCTCTGTCCTTCAAAAATCTGGTAAAATGCTTTTTGTGTTTTTAGCCAGTGGTAACCTGGCATCATGTTAACCTGGCAGGGTTTTGGCCACATTATGCACCAAGTGGTTTTAAGAAAAAAGAGGAAAGATTCACTGATTTCATAATCCTGTAGGGGGAATTATTATCATTATTATTATTATTATCATTATTATTAATATTTTTTTTATAATCATTTAGCCAGTACTGTTGGCAGTAAATGTCCCATGTAACAATTACAAGGAACTTGGAAAACACAAATTGCTGCAACTTCTGAACAATTCTCATCCTCATATTATCACTTAAATTCTAACCCCTTGAACTCTGACTTTCCCTTAAATCTCCCCTTAAATATCTTCATAGTTAGGAAAAGCATGTGTCCCAATGTTATACAACAGTGTCACATACATATCTGTATCTGCTGGCAGTTTCACACTTACACTGAGTGAAATATTCAAACTTAAGATGCTGTTTTTTTATGGCTGCACCATTACAACCATTAGAAAATGTCTACATGTTTTGGGCATAATTTACACATTTCCCTGTGATTCAGCAGGATGAGTTTGATATCTTCCAAATCCTTGGGATGTTGGTAAAGTTCTCTAGGTTTGAACAAAGTTTGGCTGCACAGCATGCATTTATAATGACAAACCCTATGATCCTGCTGACCAAAACTGATTTCTTGACCCTGCAAACATACCCATACACACACACACACACACCCTCCTCCCCCTTTGGGGGAGGGCAGTCTAACAGATCAGTCTAAATTGGGCACAAGCTTAAGAGTAAAAACAACTTTGAATAATTTATTAAGAAACTTGTAGTGACCTGTTTTCATCGGCAGGTGACCCGCTGTTGAGCCCTGCGCCAGTGTTTTGGACACGGCACTGTGACGCCGCTGGTCTGGAAGAGACATGTGGGATCCTGGAATAGATTGAGAGGGAAGAAGGCCCCGAGGGCTGGGCAGACAGAGAGGAGCACGGGGAATATGAAAGGGATAAAGGAAAGGATGGGATGTGTTTATGTCTGTGCATATGAGCATGTCGATGAAAGAATGAAAGAGTGCAAGAGCGAGAGGGTGAAAGAGAGCGAGAGGTGGGGCGATAGACAGAGACAAAGTGTGTGTGTGTGTGTGTGTGTGTGTGTGTGTGTGTGTGTGTGTGTGTGTGTGTGTGTGTGTGTGTGTGTGTGTGTGTGTGTGTGTGTGTGTGTGTGTGTGTGCTTTGTGTGTACTTCTGCTCTCTGTTGAATGATGGCTGAGCACAGTTGCTTTTATTAACAGGATGACCCATCTCTCTCTCTCTCTCTCTCTCTCTCCTGATTCACTCTCTCCTGTCTAATCATCTTTTCTCAGTCTTTTCCTTTTCCTCTGTCCCCTCTTCTCCTTCTGTCTTTTTCTCTCATCCTCTCTATCTTCCATCTTCCCATGCTCTCTCTCTTCTCTCTCTCCCCTGTTTCCTTTTCTTTCCTCCCTTTCTCTTTCTCTCTCTTGCCCCCTCCTCCGCTCTCCTCCTCCTGTCCTGCTCTGTGATATGAATACACACTGGAGAGTCCCTGGCATAATATTATCTAGTGCCACGCTCAGTAATGTGGATCTGGATCACACTGCTATCTTTGCCTGGCCCTCGTCACCACAGGGTTGTCAGTCTTTGCTATCACTCTCTCCACGGTGTATGTGCCTCTGTTTGTGTGTGGCTGAGTGGGGGGTGGGGGTAGGGTGGGGGACATTTGAAATGTAAAAAAAAACTTTAAGACTGGTTCTGGCTTTAATTCCCTCCACCAAAACTCCCTCACAAAGGCTGAGAAGAGAAGTGTGAGCCAGCTCTAAAAGTTGAAGTTTTACTAAAACCAGCGTTGTTTGACCCCCCCACTATTCAGAAAAGGTCTCCAAGGAGAAGACCATGTTTTTGGGAGAGTGGCCTCCGTGGTAAAGGGTCAGGTTACCCAGTAAGTGATGATAACACACACACAAAGCATCCACATGTCCCTGACAGATCATTCACACTGGTGCTCCATGCTAACTCTTGAGTGTTGATATACTGAGTCACAGTAAACAACTAGCAGTATCAGAAGTGAGAAGATTGGCCTTTTAGCAATAAAAGTTAGTCATATTTGTTAGTATGTGGCCTGTAAATTTGCATATGTTTTACCACTCCTCTACACCAAACTCCCAAACGTGGCCACAGAGAAATTAAGAATACTTACCATTATAGCTCTAGAGCTGTCATGTTTTTTTTTCTCTTATTTCGCTTAAGCTCATTTTACTTGCTTAAAAGTACCCAATGTTTTCAATTCATTTACAGTCAAAACAAAAGCATATTGTGTGTGTCCCAGAGGCTTAGAAAGCACACTGAAAACATCTCCTAGACCTCAAACGACATTGGTGAAGCCTTATTTTGGAGTATTTGTTTACTTTGGCTACTTTAATATGTCAATCCAGGGTCAACAACAGAACGAAACAGGGTCCTGGTTTTCCTACTGTGCACTATTTTGCCTCGATATCATGCAAAATGATGCATGCCACAGTCTTAATAAGAGCACCAGGGATAACGATCTACCGGGGACACTTGGATTAGTTTGTCGCCTATACTCATTGGTATTGGTAACAGGTCAGCTGGGAATAAACTTGATTAATCTCTTTAAGTTGTGGTCTGCAGGTTTATGATGAGTAGTACTGCCAAATTTTCGCACGTAATCCGATCTGATGTGTGCTGCCTGACAAATGGGGAAAGCGAGACTAGCAGGAATCAGGGACATAGTGTGCACAGGTCTGCCTTTGCACACATCCTGTATGTTTGTCTGGGTAAGTGGGTGGGCCCCTAATGGTGGTGGGACTTAAGAATGTCAGGGGTCACCACAAAAACAGGGAGTGGTGGCGGGGGGCAGCTGATGGACTAAAGAGAGCCAAAGGGTATGTGGCAGGGTCAAAGATCGTTGGATATTTCTGGAGAGCCTTGGGAGCAGCAGTGCAGACTTCTCATTTACGCATTCAGTTGTCTGAGTACAAGATTTCCATTTATATTGCAGGTACTAGAGAAAAATAAATGAACACCTCAAAGGGTAAATGTATGAAGACACTAAAATATAAGAGTACATGTGGGAATCTTCAGAGATTTATGGCACTTTTATGGCACTTCACCTGTAGGGGTTGTTCAAGGAGGAAACTTTTTTTTTTCTAGTGAGGTTACTGCTTGTTGGCTCCCTCTGCTCCTAAGAGGAAACTCTTTGTTTTCTTCTGTATTATTAACATGTGTGGCTGCAACATGGACATATAGCACGTACAGGTATTTTTGAGGTAAGGTGGTAGAGTTTGGTTACTGGATTTGTTTGATCAAAATGACAAAGTAAACTACTGACTAACAATAACATGGAGAGAAGATCTGGAGGTTGCTGGCTAAAGAGGTCAAAGGGCAGGTTAAGGGTCAACAGATTTGCTTCCAAAACAAAGCCACACATTCTTATGAAGACTAAATTACATGAAGAAACAAAATCATGGACTTTTACAAGAGAAGGTTGTTTTTATTTTCTCCCTTAAGATAAATTAATTCCAGTAACCAGGGATGACAAAAAAAGGATCAATTAATTAAAAAAAGCATTTACCACAAAGACAGGGCAATAATTGTATTGTCTAAGGAACATATTTTTACATGAGCAATACATTTTTGGAGATTATAAAGATTATCCTCCAAAATCCTTTAGTGACGTCCTAGAGTTTTTGATACACAAACACAGAACAGGAGAAGAACATGCTGCTCTTTCTATTGTATTGTTGATTTCCCGTCTGTCTGTGATTAACACTAGAAAGGCACGGCACAGTTTGGCAGATCACGGAGATGACCAACTAAGCAGGCTGTCAGCTGAAGAGTGTAAACACAGAATATTTAGAACTGCAGTTTCATCGTTCATGTCTGTGCCTGGCAGCGGAGTGACGAGTGACTTCTCTCAGGTCACATCCTCAGTCCTGCACAAACCCTCCCGGAGGAGCTGACAGCGAAATGTTCGGCTGGTTCACAACCGCGTGTCAGTAAACCTGAGGCAGGAATGCGCCCCCGGTTATTACAACTCATTTCTGAATGTATCAGAATGATTTTTCACTTGAATGGCTCCAAACATGCCGATGCCACGTGCATTGTAAATGAAGGTCGTCACAAGTGTAAAAAGCCATGTTTCACACGTTGTAAAGTATTCAAACAGACATGCAACACTCGAGGCATTTGTCCATTCAGTCTTTGACAGAAGGCTTGATAGAAGTCTGTTACTTGGTAAATTTTATGTGTTCTGCACAGAGTGAAAAAATGCCCTGTGCCTGACCGTGGTGCATTTTGAAGCCCTGACACACACCGAGCTCACCGTCAGCCATTAGTGTGTTGTTGGCTGTTAGTGGCTGGCGATCATCCATAGTTTGTGTGGAGTGTTCCACACTTATCGACGGCCACCTGGTCGATTCAACATGTTGAACTGGCGATGGAGGCCATTCATGACACAGAACCTTCTTAGTGGTTGGTCAGCCAAAGCAAATCAGGGTGCAAGAGGAGAACTGGAAATTGGCTTGTGCTGATATTGTGCTAACTAACTAGCCAGCTAACTAACCAGATAGTGCAAAACTTCTTCCACACCCCAAAAAACAAAAATATTCGACATATTCAACATATTCCTCTTTGTTTCTTTATCTTTCCAAAATCAGCTGCAGGTTTACTTTTGGATTTTTTTTTGGAAGGCTGACTCCTTTTTTAGAGTATCCCCTCTCATTCATATGCAGAACATGAATGCTTCATGGCCGTCGGCTGTATTATGTGTGATGTGCTCAGGGACAACTTTTGTCCAGCAACATGAGGTGGTGTAAGGCGATTCAACACGATCTGACTACTGACCTGCGTTGGCGTTACTTCTTTGATGTTAGCTTGGTGTGTCCCTGTCTTTGATTATGTTTCTTTCCTCAGTCTGCTGAGACCACATGTGACATCAATCTGGACCCCTGGGGTGCACAGGGCTGTGACCAGATAACACTGTTGTTTGTGATTACAGCTCCCCTGATTAGTTCAATGAAGTCCTGTGGTGAACTTTTAACTTCATTACAGTGCCGACTGTCTTCTTCTGGAACATTTGTTTCATTGAGTCCCACTGTGTGTTTTCTTTTGCGGGTGTTGGTGTGTCAAGTGACAAGGCGGCCTCTTTAACCCCCAAGCCTACTGCCACAGTTTTGGTGTGTTCCTGTTTGTTGAGGCAATAAGACAAGAAGCAGCTTTAGTCAGTAAAGTTTAACGGTGGGAATACCTTGCTTTCAGTTCCAACTAGTGGCCAAAGGATTCCTTGGTTTTGTAAGTTTTTTAGGTGTGGACAAGCAGCAGCTGTTTACCCTTCAGCTATGTGATCTGATAAACCTGCTGTACAGGCTCTGCTCAGCAGCAGCACACTTTGATGCATTAAAACACACACAGCACATAGATAGATAGATAGATAGATAGATAGATAGACAGACAGACAGACAGACAGACAGACAGACAGACAGATAGATAGATAGATAGATAGATAGATAGATAGATAGCATGGTGTTATGCATTATATGAAAACCTAATAACTTTTATATTCTATTATATTTATAACTTCAGATGGTGGATTACACCTCTATGTGTTGAGAATGTTTTCACCCTTTGGTAAAAACTCTTGCAAAAGCCACTGGATAAACTCAAACAAGTGCAGTGGCTATGCTAAAAATAAAAAATAAAATATGGCTGATTTTCTAAGTTCCTGAAAAGCAACATCCTAACTCATAATAAACTACAACTTACCTGTTGTGTCATTTGACAAGCAATCTAATTTACCTTTAAATATTTGCCCTCTCACACACAGTAATTAATCAATGTCAGCTCTTCTCTCTCTCTCTCTCTCTCGTTCACGCACACACACACATACACACAGACACACTCACACACACAGAACAGCAGATAGGAAGACTGACAGACACCAACTAAGGCCAACTAAGAATAAATTGGCCCAAAATACACAAAGATACTGTCCTCTTTCTGAGGCCGGAGTGCCTCCTCAGCAAATCTACTGACCCTCACTCAACATCACACACACACACACACACACATGCTCACACAAACTACACACCATTATTTCAGTGTATTAGGCAACAGGCTATCATTGTGTGGGTGCAATCAGTGTGTGTGTGTGTGTGTGTGTGTGTGTGTGTGCGGGAGGGGTTAACAAAGACCTAACAGAATCTCTGCCCTGGCACTGATTGAATAAATTCCACTTGCTGGAGCAGATAGTGACAGAAAGGGGTGGGAGAGTGAAGCTGCCCTACAGAGACAATTTAGACAATTTAGTCAACAGTTATGCATTTTAATTTACAGTTAATTAAGTTTTTAAGAAAAATTACAAATGATTGCATCCTTTGTTATACCTGGCAATTGTTCTTTGAGCTTTTTATTCAGCTGAAATACTTTTGTATTTTCTATGACAAAATTTGATTTTTTTAAACACTTCCTGTCAGAGGCAAAGTGCAGCACTGTTCACTCCTCCGCTTGACATCCTGACTGATTGGTTCTGCTGTATGTTAATCCACTCAAGACAAGGCATGCCCCAAGAACAATAAGTGATAACATACTGATAACCAAACACGGTCAACATGGGAAGGACGAGCAAGTACAAAACAAGCCCTGTCAAACAAAAGATAGTAAGTAACTGGAAAAGTCTCACCTTTCACTTCAAGTGCACTACAGCACTTCTGCACTTAGGCTCCATCCCTGAAAGAACATGCTCTGAAAAATAAAATTGTGATTTCAAAGAACTTACTGCTTTTTGCCTTTGTAGGTCACGAACCTGGTGTCCTCATCCCCCCTCCAAAAAACCCCGAAACTCCTTGTATATTGAGAAAAAAAATGTCTTCAATGTGACAGTCAGATTTCTATAGGAGATATCACTTTAGAAACAGACATTCAATCTAATAATCCATGTAATAATATGGGAGGATTCACACATTGACAAATTCATCCCAGAAGTGCAACTATTGTAGAAGTCCCACTTCTCAATGAATCGTTGCTGAGCTTCTGCATAACTTTAGCTTCATTCTACAGTGGAGGCTCTGAGGACAGGAGGGGGGCATTTTCAGTCGCCAAAGGCTATACCCGGAACGGATAGGTAGCAATTTGGTTGTGGCCCTTTCATGGCAAATCTAACAAAGTGAAAGTAAATGGAATCTGAAGGAATGAAAACACCAGATCTGTGTCACAAAGAGCTAAAATCATGAACTCATTGAATTTTCCCTTGGGGAACAATTCTGTTTGTCAATTGAAGAAGTTCCTCTGCAAGCATTTACCCAAAATCTATCTTGCACTTGCAGGTAATTTGTTCTTTTGTATCACATGAAGGGCTAAATTGGTGTATTACGACACAAAACTCTAATGTTTCACAACAAACTAGTTACTTGGCCATTCCTTATAACTTGAGACAGCTGAAAATATAGCAAAATGAAATAATTTCACTTTTGGATGAAATCAAAGTTCAGCAACACTTCAGCAAATATGCCATAAATTGGGACTTGGTACAAAAATCAGATATAATTTCCGGTGTGAATCAAGGCTGAGATAGATCGACATACTGTATCTACAATATGTGGCATTTGAAGAGCATGTGACTGACAGTGATAAATGGTGCAACTCAACCCAAGACCCCTTCTATACACTTTCACAGCTGTCTAGCCATGTCAGCCGCATGGAGTAAACATGCAAAACGATAATGTGGAAAACATGCTGAAGAACATGTGTAGCAAACATGTAGTGTGGCTGCACCTAAAGATAATGTGGGGAGAATATTTTTGACTGTTTGACTGAGGGTATGCACAATATATAGGTGCACATATGGCATCCTGCTTGCCTGTATATGTGCTTGTATATGCATGAGTGCACATGTATCACATGCACACAATGATGCTACATACCGTTGCTCATTATTCCAATTTATTTATTTAAATTCTATTATATATTTAAATTTCAAATGAAATGTTCCTCTTCAACTGTCGGGTTTATGACACCTTTTCAAAACCAAATGGATAAAAAATATATGGTGGTCAAGATAAAAACAGTGCTCTTATTCTTAGTTGGTCGATGACAGACCTTTTTTGGTAACCCTAAACAACAATGTACTTGTGTGCATACTTGTGTGACAGAGTGGACTGACAGCATCATAACTATTGTTAGTATTTTGCAGAAATGGTAAAGGGCCTGACATTATAAGAGACAAATATTGTGAGCTTTTTTTTTTTATTATTTTTTATGAGTTACACTTAGTCACGATGGTACAAAGGCCTATTAGTGAGAAAGACTGCCCCATAACACAAAGAGGACAGTTTCCATCCCTGGTAAGAGCCTCTGAGCTGGACACAGCTTCTGCTAAATGGAAAGAGAAATGTCTGCTCATATGACTGCACATGTGAGACTGTTTTCTTTTGGGAGAGGTGGGGACATTATTGCTCAGTTAACTGGGTGAACAGAACCGTATGCGCAGCCTTACATATGCACACAAAAACATACAGGCACCCAGGTGTAAAAGTATGCCACTCAACTCGAAAGACACACACACATGCACACGCACAGAAACGCAGACATACACACACACACACACACACACACACACACACACACACACACTGCTGCTGAATGTCCCTTTCTCACCTCTATTTAATTGCCATCATGCCTATGTGAATCTTTTCTCAGTGGGCAACAGAATGAATGACTCAAAGGTAATAACAGCTCCTTGTTCTAGTGTTCATGTGAGGGACCACCAGCTGCACATCAGGAGATTTCGTCCCAAGAAACCTCAGCTCGGAACATTTTTGACCATTTGTGACCAGTATCTGTGTTGTAGACATGGTTTGTGACAGTGATGACAGTGAAAACTGTGAACTGCCACTCTTATACACTCTCTCACCGTGCTGACTTTTATGAAGTGAACCAATGGTGAAAATAAATTCAAATTGCCGAGACTTGCCAGTATAAGCTCAAAGACCTCTGCTGGGCCCCAGATCTTGCTTTGAGAATCACTAAAATGCACATTGCACAATATGACACTAGTCCCACATGCATATGATCTGATTAGTCAAACAGGTCATGCATCCATTTTCCATACCTGCTTTATCCTAATCAGGGTTACTGGGGCTGGAGCCTATTCCAGCGTGCATTGGGCAGAAGGCAAGGAAACAAGGCAAGCACAAAGACACATTCACTCACACCTACGGGTAATATAATGAGTTCACTGGACCTGCATGTCTTTAGATCATGGGAGAAAACTGGGGCACAAACAAATCCATGCAAAGATGCGTACTCCACACAGAAAGGTCCAGGCCTGGGATTCAAACCTTCTTGCTGTGAACCAACAGTGCCAACACCTGAGCCACCATGCCACCTTTGACCAGTAAATCTTCTAAGATATGCTTGTCAAATGATAAACCTGCTTGTCAAATGATGCCAGCCATGACGAGTTGGCCATGCATCATGCCAGCAGACTCATAGAGCCGTTGTCTCATCTCAATTGGCCTTTATGACTCAAACCCAAGCCCAAAAATCTCTGGAGTCCTGACTGCTCCATCTGTGGAACAAACTGTATCTCTGCGGTGGTTACAGGACTTTAGTTCATTCTCGTATTATTCCCCAGCTTTGTTTGCACAGTAATGCTTTATATTCACAATTCCTGCCCAAGTCTCGCTCCACTAAATCATTTTATCCTCATGAAACATCCATGTTCCCAAACGCTCAGATATTATCCTGAGATTTTTATCCTGTCTCATGGTCCAGTGCTCCAGTGCACTGCTGGACAGTCATCATCCCCTACAGCTGCCATGACACTGTATGGCACACCTGAATACTCATAGTGGAAGCGTACTTTATTTATGCATGAATGTTACATCCTGTACCACTCCATACAGTACCTAAATCCCTCCCCCCAGACTGAAGCCATACTGACACACCCTCTTCTCTGCATTTCATGCTACACCTTTTCTTGACTATGGATGATTTAACCCGTCAGTGCAAACTATTACCAATGGTAGAAAAAGTACTCAGATTCTTTAAAAGCTAACAATATCATGATCGAAAAAAACGTTAAAAAAATGTTCTCAAGATAAGTACAGTAAGTAAATAAAATGTAGTATTAAGTAATACTAATAAAAAGTGGTTTAGTATCAAAAGTACTTAGTTACTCTCCACCCATGCTCATTACCATCTTGATGTAGAAAGAGGTTAATCGGAGTTGAATGTATGTCCTTTGAGTGATTACAGCAGTGCCCAGTTGGAGCGTTTCTTTCTTTCATCTAATTGTACATGAATAGAACTGTCGGAGTCGGGAACTTGGAGCTATGTGAGCACGCAACGGACTGAGCGCTCGGGGGTGGAGGGCGTAGGAACACGTGCGCGCTTTCATTCTCTTTACTCTCCCTGCACGAGCCACAGATAATGAAAGCTATTTCCGTGCGGCATGAAATCATGCCTTCAAAATAGAAAACTTGACAGAGGCAAATAGACTGTTTAATATGCAGGGCTGATCGATTCTCCTGCTGGTTTTCTCTCGGGGAGAAACACTTTTAATTGGATGGTGTTTTTTGTTTTTTAGAGAGAAAATGGGGGGAAGATAAACAAGGGAAGAGATTGATATTTTTGTTGTGTTGCGTGGCTTTGTGCTTCAGTCAAAAAACATTTTTAACTGATCCAGGGAAGGGGGGTGTGGCACTCTGCAAGCCCACGGGTGATATTCTGTCTCCCTCTCTGTCGCCCTGCCTTTGGTTTGATGGAGTGGTTACATAACATACAACCCATGCACTAGGTAGCCCAGCTCTGATATAATCATCTGAGCTGCCGTGCGCGTGCGTGTGTATGTGGCGTGTGTGGGGAGCGGGGTGGGAGCTGTAACCAAGCGCACACCCCTCTCCCGTCGACGCCTCCCATCGTTCATCCTGGTGCTCCGATAGGTTCGGAGCTCCGATGAGAGAAATACCGAGGGGTTTAAAACGATCCACTTTGTTCCCTGCGCCTCGCTGCTGTTCTTAGTTCGTTCGTTGGTTTCTGGAGCCCCCCGCCATCACCACACGCCAAAATGCCCAGCAAGAGGAAGAAGAACAAGCGTCGCATGAGGAGGGTGGTAAGTGGTCGCAGGCGCCTTTCGCTCCGTTTTGGTTCTCAGCACTGTCGTATCCAAAATTCCGACCCGTCAGCAGTCGGGCTATGAGAGGCGTTGAAGTCCGACCAGTTTTAGTGTGAGTGTTCTGCGAGTGCACGCAGGAGCCCTTTTCTCTGGGATGATTTGAAGAGCGAAAATAACTTTTTTGGAAAAAAAATGGAGGTGATGGTTATATCTGAATTTTCCTCCATGCAGGTCTTTTTTCTTTTTACATTTCTTTTTTAGAACTACACATTTTAGGTATGACAAAACACACATACCTGTGCTGAGTTCCTATTTGGGATTTCTTTTTTTTTTTTACTCGACTCCGCGCTGGTGATGTTAGTGAGGCGCTGGACTCTGCGAAGTGCGTTAAACCCCGTGCGTAAAAAGTTCCATCTGGCAAAGATAAGACGATTGTGCAAAGAGGTTACCCTATCTCACCTTTAGAATTTTTGCGCCAGTAGCCGATAAATCTAAGTAGCTACTCTGGTACTGCTATTTTATTGTGAGAGATAACAAAAATCAGTCTCTTCTTTGCCTACTTCCCGTGCGCCACGAGGCGCTCCGGCGCGCCGTGTGCGTAAAATTGCTTTAAGCTGTGCAGTATGGAGGCCCTGGTTGTCTCACCATTTATTTTCTTTTAATTTGTCTGTGTTTTAGTTTGGG
>OMLB01006923.1:3202-32012 GCA_900302555.1 Myripristis jacobus | reverse complement strand
AGAAAAAAAAAATATAATAAAAAAAGAAAAAAAAAAAAAAAAAGAAATAAAAAAAAAAAAAAAAAAAAAAAAAAAAAAAAAAAAAAAAAAAAAAAAAAAAAAAAAAAAAGATCCAGTAGCAAAAAGTGAAATACAGTGGGAGGTTCACAATACAGACACAGATGAAACATGTTTTCAGCCAAAACATAAGACAGTAGGCCACCATGCAAAGAATTCACACTAATCCGAAACACAATTTTCTTTTAATAAATCCCATATAAACGTCATGTAGAGATGCACACATGCATTAACATTCTTTGGTTCTGCCTCCATGTGCAAATTACACAGATCAAACAGTCACAATTTAATATTGCCAAACACAAAGAGCAACTGCAAACAGCTGAGAGGGAACAACAACAGATAAAGATTAATGCAATCTGAATGGAAGGCTTGACTTGATGCAATTAGCGTAACCTTAACGCTCAGTGTTGGTGGAGTTCTCAAAGGACCTAAATCCGTTCTTGTATTTTATTTGTGTCTTAAAAATTCCCCAGTGAGGCACAGGCAATGGAAGAGCAATAACTGCTTTTTGCAGCTTCAGATCAGTGGAGCTCTGACGTGTGAGATGACTGAGGCAGGAGGGCTCGGTGATGGGAGGGGGCGAGGGTTGTTTAAAGGTCTGTCTGTGAACCAGACAGCAATGAATTATATCTGAGACTTAAAAGAAGAATGTCTCTCTAAAAGTGAGGTTTTAGTTCTGGCACAGAATGTGTTTAAGACACCGTGAATTGTCTAAGTCGAGGATGAGAGATAGCCACAAATTGTTTAAGTCTGCAAAAAAAAGTTTGCATTAAAGCTTCAGTATAATCAGTTCAGTTTACCTTCCTGATGGCACTTTCATTGTTTTACTATTAGCACTTCCAAATACTGTATACACATCTCTCTGGGATATAAGACATACTGTACTTACATACACACGCAAACATGCAAACATCTCTCTTCATACTGGAAATTTGAATTTTGTCGCTTTTACAGTAATTAATCTGTATAAATCATGAATAATTCATAAAGCCCTTTTACAAATGCTCCATAAAGTATTATGACACATGCAAAAATTAACAGCCATACATTTTTGAAAGTAACCAAACACTGAATTATGATCACTAAGAATAATGTGACATCCATAATGAAGTATTCATGGATTCAAAAACTATGATAAATATGCAAAACTGGATTTTTTTTTTTTTTCAGTTTACTAACCACTGTATCTTGGTAAATATAAAAGGTTTTCTTACTGCATGCTGGGGTTGTTCATGTATTTAATGTCAGCAAAGCATGCTCCACTATATACTCATGTTCTTTCCAGTCATGGGTTTATCATTTAAACCCATCGTTTTTTATTTATTGTTTTAATTATGCCACCACAAACAGGCTGATTGGATCAGGCAATTTAATTATTTATTTATTTCTTATTTTTCCCATGACCCTTCTGAACACTTCTCCCTCCTTTGCTCCATATCTAAATCTTGAAAGGTGCTGTACACATACAATACAAGGAAAATACAAAGCACACACACAATATGCATTTCTGCAAAGATGGTTTGCAAGAAATGTCTTCACTCCAAAAAAATTCACTCAGTTTAGAGTCACAAATTTAGGGTGTCTGTGTTTCAAATTAATATAGGGAATTGCCGATTGAGATACTAGCCATTTTTTTTTTCATGAAAATTGCACGTTTCATTTATTGTTGTTATTTCTTGTTTTATTTTATTAAATGCAGCATTTTAGTGGGACTGAAACAAAGATTGTATTGCATTGAGAACCCACAGATTTCTGATTTGTCCAGATAAAATTCTGGTGTTGATATGAATACACACATGTCCACAAGAAGTGACAAATGGAGACAACCTGTGTCCTAAACAGCAGCGAGTGAGCCACTGGTCTCCTTTGTTATCAAGTTATCACAAATCAGCCAGATTGGTAAACATGAATATGCTTAGTGCTGTTTACTGACTCCACGTTAACATGATTTCTAACCCAGAAATTCAAATTGCAAATTCAAACAGTTACTTTTCACTGCCATTTGGAGCCGCCAAAGCACAAATTTGCCAAGAGCAGCTACATCAATCCAATGATTTGTAATGATCCAATAGGAGAGCTGTGCAGACAGTAAGAACAACTGTGGCTCTTTGTGATGCTGTCTTTTTGGATGCAAACTTGCACACTACTAAGCACTGCTAACCTTTATCTCTTTAAAGTGTAGTGACACAGAGAGATGGAGCCACTGGCAAAGACCAGCTTTTGCAAAGAGAGAGTTGCTGCAGTGTGGGCTGGAGAGCGCAAACGCTAAGGCTACATGTGCGGTGACGCGGAATAAAGACATGTCAGAAAAACTAAACGTTAGATGCTATCACCAGATTCTGACACTGATGCTCTTCTACAAATTTAATAAAAAAAAAAAAAAAAAAAGGACTCTCCTTTGTGCAGATTACAGGGATACCGTGCACTGGGCAGGCATTCAAATGGCAAATCTATCATTTACTGAGAATAAAAAAGTGATCACATGAACTGCACCAACAATTATTTGCAGACCCAAGAAGTCTGGCGTTAACCAATAAATAATGTTTCCACCTGTAGCAGTAGAGTTATTGAGGCATCAACGGCTTTTATGAAGGCATCATGAGACCTGTGGCCACTTTATTAACTCCTTTTACACTGACCTGAAATCCCACAACTATCTGGAACTTGAGTTCAGGGTATAAAAAAAAAAAAAAAATCAGCAGAGGTGTGTTCATGTGGATGTGGTGATACAGACGTACTCTGTATCACATACATTTTAGGCAGGCGATCCTGACCGCAGTGTAACATTACACCATGTAATATGATAAAATACCAGTAAATCACCATCTTTTGCATTGGCCTCATGGCATTATTGCTCATAGTCTGGTTGTAATGAGAGACCGCCAGGGAAACACTGGAGAAAATGCTGCGTTTCAGTCTAGATGGAAGATTGTAACACAAGTAAACCTGGAGGTGAAATGTTCTGCTAATCTAAACGGTGTCACCTGCTGTAAAAAACTAAGAAATAAGTAAACATAAAAAAATAAAACAAACATCTGTGTAAAAGGTTAATTTGCCAAGAGAATACGTTAATTATTTTACTATTTTTAATAAAAAACATATTGGTACCATTAAAAATTGCAGCCTATTATAAGCAATTAGTGCACATGGTTATGGGTAAATTGCATCAGTTGACCGGCCGACAATATCAACTTCTGGATATAGCTCCTACCAGGAAAACAAATCTGAAGCTTATTTATTATTAACTATCTTTAAGAGGGCTTATTTTATGACTAAGGCTTTCTGTGACATTCTCAGAAAAAAAGCAATTAACCTAATTAATATTAATCTGTATGTAAAAAGATCGGTATTTAAATGTCGTGTCATCGCAGATAAAATAGAGATGCATTCACTGTATTACTGAGGCCATATATGCAGTAGATTAAATCAATGCAATATAATTTCAGCTCGTCAGATAAGGCTCCTGAACTAAAAGTAAAGCATTGATCTTTATCACTCCCTAAAAATGATCAGGCATTTGAAAACCATAACACATACCTATTCTCTGATGTGCAAACAGGAACAGTTTGTGTCAGTGTGAAAGAGTGTACCGGTTAAACATCAGTGCATCAGTGCACTGGTCTGAAATTTCTCTGCTGAACAAATTAGAGACTCCACAGATCATAAATTACATCAATTACATCATTTGACTCTGCTCCCATTTCTCCTATCAATGGCTTTCTCAATCAATATGGAGAACATACAATTTGGGAGAATTTATCATTTATATTGAGCTGCATGGCCAAAATATGCAGTTTTGCTAATTTTCTACCTTTGGTAGAACCACCCATCACACAGTAGTGAGAACTGCATGCCATTTGCTCCATCACCAGTGGAGCTGATAGACCAAACCTTTGAACATGTGACAAAAAGGTATGCTTCCAGTGTGGTTATCTCTTCTGTCAATGAATATCCCCTCAAATAGCCAATGTTTTTGCAACTATTAACATAAAACAAATTATATGACCCCCACGACCTTTACGAGTATAAGCAGTTTGGAAAATGAATGAATGAATGAAATTATATGACTTCATCGATAGTCAGTGTAATTGCTGTTCCTTCCTTGATTCTCCATTTCTGTGTGTTGGCTTTGTTCAAACTGCAGGCAAATAGGTTTTGTTTCTATCACTTCTTTAAGACAGACTGTCTACACTGTTTTGTGCAAGTGATCAGATTGGATTTGTGTGTACAGACATCACCAACCTGCAGTATCTGACGTAGGTGTCAGTCACTACATGCGCTGATGATGCAGCCCTCCAACATGCAAGCATGAGAAATGCAGTTGAATTTGTGTGCGGTGTGGGTGTGGCTCACTCTCTGCCCTGACTCCTGTGCCAAGCTCCAGTGCCAAGTTGCTTGAGTTACATTCCTCTGAGTTACCCTCTCTGCCTTTCCTCAAGCCTGTTGATCTGACAGAGTGTCTCCCTGTGTTCAGGATTCCCTCATGCCTTCTGCCCAGTGTCTCCTCGCTCACCCACGCCACGTCTGCCAGCCTGCTTCATCTGGACTGCCAGCGCATCTGTTCAGCCTGGCTCCGCCTTTCCACACCGTCTCCCTGGGCGGCTTCTCCAAAAAGCTGACCATCAACACCCTCACGCCGCCCACATCCTACAGTTTACAAAGAATCAGACAATGATAAAAACATTTATGACTTTTGGACAGTGTTTTAAATGACAGCTGTTTGAATATGTTTAATTAACGAGGCAACACTCCTGTTTCATTTCAGTATTCATTTACACATGCATCGTCATTCATTGATTCACCAGTCATGTCCAAATTCCTCATGCAAATTTTAGAGTGTGGGATGTCAGTATGCAAATGCAGTTTGTGAGACATATGTGTATGAATACTGCATGGACAAAAATGTTAAGTATGGATCCCATGGTAGCTACACCTGTTCCTGTCCCACAGTTATTTGCACCGTTGAAACCACCTGGACAAATTTCCCATTTTTTGGACTGCTGGTTACTGGTCTGCAGTACACATTTACGCACGTAGAGCCTACAATGCATTTGGACACAACTACCCATTACCGCTCTATTTCAGTTCAGAGTCACTGGGCACTCTAGCTTATCCCAGCATGCACTGGGCAAAAAAACAAGGAGACACGCTGGACAGGTGGCCCGTCCGTCACAGCGCTTCAGTGTTGAGTGTGGATATAACCATATGCACGCTAAAGCCATTAGCAGCTGCTACTGACTATGAATAACGACATTTTCACATTTTCATTTCCGAGGAACTTCAGTGTAGTGACATCTGTGTCTGCTACACCTTGTCCATTATTATTGCCAGTGTCTAGAACTCTAAAGGTCAGTTTATAGTCTAGTGATTTGCACTTATCATTGAGACTTCAGCCGACTTGAACTTTGACCCCATCGCCTCCTTAGTTGTCATAGCAACAAACAAATGTTCTTCCTAACATCAATATACAGTAATTTTCTAGTATAACGCCCAAATTAGCACTAATGGAAGATCAGAAATCTGAGAGAGAATTTAATAAATTAAATGATCTTGGATCCCTATATGACTCTTAACGGGAGGACTAATGACTGGACCTCAGTTATATGCTCTGAAATTGACTGTATATTTATACTTCCTATAAATTGACCTTAGTCAGTTTACATAAACATATAAATTGACCTTAACACTGTTATTCCTTCGGTAGCATAACCAAAAAAAGTAGTCCCCCATAGAGCCCTGTTGTGCACTATCCAAGTTTTATGTTAAAAATATTCAGTATGGGTTCCACAGCATTTAGAAGCTGCTGGATGCTAATTTGCATATGTTTGACAATTAGCATAACTGGTATACATTAGCATAATCATCTATATGGACAATATTTCAGCAACTGCTTGGCCCATTTGGACAATGTTGGAGTAGTTTTTGGGATTAACTGAGGAATCGATCCACTGCTTAATCCATTTCTGACGTTTTCAAAATTAAAAATGGCCATTTAAACTGGAAGTGGCCATATTTCAACTACCGGTGGGCCGATTTTGATTAAGTTTCAGTCAATTTATAAGTTTTAGAGGACGTTGAATTGATTGGATTGGACAGATAACTTGTGTATTTGAAATATTTGAAAGAACTTCGACTCGTTTATAAATTGTAGGGTATTTATGAACACAGTTATCCAAATAATGCAGAATATATACACTTTAATTCACAGACCATTACAGTCTGAGATGACTCATAATTGGGTACTGAACAAAGACAAGTGGCATACCAAACTAGTTACATCGTTAAATAATATCTTCAAAAAATATGATGTACACTTAAATACAAGTAAAATATTAAATAGGTAGAACACATGAGTCTTGGAACAGGTTTTAAAACACAATTATACCCAAAATGATCATAGCAGAAAACTCAGTATCACCTTATTATAGCGATCATTAGTAAGTGATTTATAAGACATTAATGATGAACAAATCATGGGAAAATCATTAATACACATTTGTAAATGATTATTTATACTATGTAATCATATCTCAAATGTTTTAAGTCCTCCATAAATGATCAGTTAACTATAAAACATTCATGAACAAAGTATTAGTAAATGATAACTAATGATCATTAGTGAATAACTTATTAAACATTAGATAATGATGAGGGAGTCATGAACAAATACTCCTTTGTTGTAACTCATCAAATGAGTAGCTAAATATGGCATATTCATGCAATTACACTAACATATGATTAGTATATGTTTTTCTTATGAATTGTTGATATATACTATGAGTGAGGCCTGATCCTCATCTGTTTTAAATAATGTGCACATGTATTACTGAATCATTTATAAGTCATTCATGAGTGTTTTTGCATCCTCTAATGTAAAGTGTAAACAGTTTGTCACACATGAGCCATGTACAGCTGCACATTGCTGCTGTACATGGCTTTAACCCAGCTTTGCAGCTACTGATGACTTCCTGTTCCTCCTTTTCACCTTCCTCCTGGTCCCTTCCAAACTTTTTGATGTAACCTTTCCAGTATAATATGCAGAATATAGAAAAAAATATTTATGCCTTCACCTGAGAACAGCATCCACAGAACCACTCAAGATCTATTCATCATCGGCTGAAAAGAGTAGCTTTTAGACTTTTATCTGACAGTAAGGGCATTCCAGATCGAATAACAGTGGCTCATCAGCAGGCAGAATGCACCGTCAAGGAAGCTGGGATGTGACACCTGTCAGTGACAATCCACGGCCAGCGCCAATGGCTGACTGGAGGTGCGTTATAACCCGTGGACTGTGAGACCTGAGCTGCTGAACCACCATGTTCAAGAGGTCTTTGATCAGTCCGCATCTCTGGTCAGTCAGATGAGCAGGCACCGAGGCAGAACGGGCCTTTGAAGATCTCAATCATCTGTTACTGATAAGGTTATTATGTTGTTGCTCTTTGCCTTCAAGGCGGTAATCAAATGTGGCAGAGAATGCCATGCTGATGCTCCCACAGGGAGGCAATGAGCTGTACAGCGACACGGTTTAGGGCAGTGAGGGAGGGGACACTGAAAGAATTAGATTGTTTTCATTTGCCTTCTTTCTTTCAGAGAGAATGAGTTCTGTTAATCAATGGGGAGCTCTCATCTATCAGTTCTGGACAGCCCTGTAAAAAAGTAGAAATGAAGCAATTGTGCGTCAATCAGTTTATCAGCCAGCACGTCCCGCCAGTCTTCACCGGCCAAATAGCCGGCTGACAGCTAGCTACACAAACCAGCGGTGTCCCAGTGTTCTCAAGCAGCTAATGTAGTCTAACACTGCATTCAAATTACTAGCAACCACATCAAATCATGCAAGTATTCATTGTGCCGTTTTTGGCAGGTGCCAGGTAGCTGGAGCGGTGTTTTGGGGTATGTGGCAACACTACTGTGTGTGGTTTTATGTTAATGGAAACTGTCACCCAGGGGCCTGAATTGAAGTGAAACGGCCTCCATGCGTCCATATATTTTGTGTCCTACCAGAATTTCCCATATTCAATTTTGTGTCAGTTTTTATGGTGTTCACTGAAATTGGACCACAAATCAAATTTGTCCGGGTGTTAAAGTGAAAATGTTTTTTTTTTTTTTCATGCTTTCTTAAATGTTTCCAACTTTGACTTTCCTGCTTGTTGCATAACACTGAATATGTGTATCACCTACACAGTTTGTATTTGCTAGCTGTACACACAGACCAAAATTTGATATAGTCAGTTATGGGTTGCTTCCGTCTGTGACTTTTATTAAATCTATGTTTAAAATTTGTCATACTCTCTATGGCCTGTACTGTAGGCTGCCATGGGGACACAATAGCTCTTTGAGATGCAATATGTTTGAGATTGTAAGCATAGCTATTACACTAGATGCCTGAGATGTGTGCATAATATAGGCCATTCATTTAAAACATGAACTTCATCAAAACTGGAGCTACAATATCAACTTGACACTGAAAACCTTTAATTCTGGGAAACTCAAAACATTCTGCAGGAGGAAGGCTTTAATGCTTTTGTAAATGTTTGTTTAATTGGCCTGCTACAGTAAATGACATTATCATTCCATGTACAAGCAGTGTACATTGAACACTTTCAGAAATTTGTGTTAAGTTGTGATTAATTTGTCATTAGTCGTCTTTGAGGTACAGTATTATGCAAATTCCCTACCTCTCAGTGTAATTGCTGTCTGTATTTGTGTGTCACACTGTGTGCTTCATGTCCAGTGCTTATCCTCAAGTCGAGAAATATTTAGAGCTGGTGCATAATGTATAGCACTGAGCAGCTAAAGAAAGTTGCCATTATTGCTACTTATTTTTTGCTCAGACATTCATGTAGCTTCCATGACATCAGACCGAGCTCATTTCTCTTTCATCTCTTTTATATTAGAGCAAATCAATTTTGCTGACACTATAATGATCTCCCAGAAAGCAAGACAGGAATTACAAGTATGGGGTAAAAAAAAAAAGAAGGAAAAAAAGAAAGAAAAAAGGAACCCATTGTCTCTCTAATCTTCTCCATCAAACCTCCAAAATCCAGTGGATTAGGCTCTGAACCCCTGTGCTCACTATCATAGGGGCGACTGCTGGTGCATGAAACATCTCTAATCACCATTATTTTACTTCTGCTATTCATGCCAGGCTTTCTACCTTTGAATCCTTGCTCAATTTTCTGTAACATTCATGCAAGCATTCACGGTTCAAAGCATGCTATATGTTTTGACCTGAACACAGAAACATATATAAGTGCCTTTGTCTCATAGGGAAAATATAAGGATTCACATTTTTAAAAACAGTGTCAGAGAGAGAACTAAACCTGACAAGTTCAAATGCTAAAAAAAAAAAGAAAAAAAGAAAGAAAAGAGCACCATGTGGTCAGTAAACAGCGCTGTTTTGTTTGGCGAGACCGAACACAAGGAAAGGAGGTGTGAGAAATGCCAGAGAGGGCAGTTTGGCAGCTGAAGGTCACCAATCCATCATCTGCTTGTTAAATAACTAAAATGGAAATCAAAGAACAATAAAACAGGGAATCAATAGTGGCTGAAGCTCGGTGATCAAACTCACTCCTTTCACAGGGTTTAGCAGCGGAGCTCGCTGGCTTTTAAATGGCAAGCAAGCACAGCTCTGTCAGCAGTGCAACTAGCCATTGCTATTTCATGCACATTTCTTTCCTCTGTCTTCCTGTTCCTTGAAGCAATGACCTTTGCAGCAATATTTCCATAGACATGTTGTTAATGGACAAGGCTGACATATAAGTATGCTTTGCTAAGCTTGACATCAAGGGTTATACAACAACCACAGTCACTGATGATGTGAGCATGGGAAAAAAGTGCCTGTACCTTTTATTGATTTTCGTCTGGCCAATTGTTTACTGACTTGATGGTTACAAATAATATATCCTTCAAAAATTTTGTAGTAATTCCTAATTTAAAGCTTTCTAATTCTTTTATCATAGTACAAACACAGAATGGCAAAATCGAACAAATTTGCTGGTTCTATAACTTCTGATACGTTTTTCATTCTGTTACTGCTGACTGAATATTTAATATTTATCAAAATGTTATACCTTTAGATAACTGCCTTCTTTCTTTACCGTGCCACAAATGAGAGCATCATTCTGGTGGAGATGAACCATTAATTTGTCCTCCATGTCACCGTTTGTCCATTATTCATTCATTTGTGAATTTGTCTGCCTATCACACATAATATCTTAGACACTGGTGATAAAATTGTGAGGAAACTTGGGCAAATGATGCATGTCACCGCTGCATTCCAGCATTTTCAAAAATACAAGGATGACCCATAGGGGGCGTTGCAGTTCAAGGTCAAAACAAGGTGACTTACTCCATTTGCTGCCAATTGCAGCAGAGGGGATACTGCATCTTGTGTGGAGGACAGCATGTTAACTATGAGGTTGTTTATAATTTGTAAGTCCATGATTATGCCCAAATTACAAGATGAATGAGGTGTAATGTAAAGGACTGCTACTTAACACAAACAGATTTAAAATTTGATTAGTATCAACCCATGTCAATCTTATCTTGATGATATCATGAGAAATGTATTTAATTAGATTCTGAAATTTTAGCATTTTATTTCTATCTGTAACTAAATGCAGCTAATTCAAGTAATTTTTCACTGTGATTTCTTATAGAGCAAAACTTTACCCTTTGTGGCCATTGCATAATTCATCCAATTTATCAAGACTTGCCCACCACTGCTATGAATAATGGCTAATCAATATCAATAATGATCATTAATAGTTCACATTAGCTATAATCTCATATTGGTATGGCTGAATGAGCAGCCTAAATAGGCATTTGAAAGTTGTTTAAAGTCCAACTTGCAACTGTGGCCTCTTTCCCTCAAAATGCAAAGTATTTGTTATGTTAAACATTTTTACAGTGCAGAGAATTTATAAGAAATACCATCATGAATTTAAAAAATAATCATTAACATTTAACCATACATGTAAGGCTATATAATGATGATGACGATACTTGCTATGTATTTTACAATCAGGTGAGTGAGCAACCAATTGCCTGTCATTTCATGGCCAGGTGTGTGTGTTACAATGCCTTCCTTTTGCTTTTACTGTTGTTGATGTTTTGCTGTTGAAGCCTGTAATCTGAACCTGCAGACACAATACACCACATATCATGAGGTCACAGCGTATTTTTGTTTGGTTTGTTTTTGTTTTTGTGTGTTTAAAATGAAATTGGCATACAACGATTCTGAATAGTCCCTTCCCTTCATGTGCTTTCAAGTTGTTTAACAAAAAGCCGTAGTTACAGCCCCAGTTACAGCCCTCGTGTCCGGTCAACAGGTCCTCAACATTCAAGTGTGAATGCAACACTTTCAGTTTGATTACCGAAAACACGGAAACTTAATTGAACTCATTGTTATGCCTTGTCACTTCAGTAGTCAACATGCTGCTGAATAGCAATGAGCCCTTGATAAATCATGCCTGTGCCAGACGCAGAGGAAGAGAAAGGCAATTGCCCAATGTTACTCCAAGGACGCAAGAATCTAAATTAGAGCTTCTCACCTGCGCTGCATCTGTGGGAATGGAAATAATTACACAAAAAGATAGTGCCCACTATATGTGACACCACAGAGAATTGTTTTGTCACAATGCTGTCTTGACAGACAATGACTTAAATTTAGCCAACATTGTCTATTGTATTTTCTTTGTAAAATATATATAAATATAAAGTCTGTGGGTCTTCTTTTTTGGGGGGTTATTATGGCCCTCATGTCAAAGTGTACAAAAAAAAATCCAGACTGCTTGCAATAGTAATGGATTTAGAATTATTTCTTTGCTATTTTTTTTTGATAAATGATGAAATGGCCACAGTTATAGGGGTGATAAATGACTATAGTTTGAAAATGTAAAGAACTGCCTTACAGAAACCTCACATACTGACCTCAGTGCTGGGCTACATTACTTTTAAAAATTAGATCCTATGTTACTTTCTAATAGTACTTCCATTAGAAGTGGCTTCATATGTTAACTAAAAGCAATGCACTTGATTACAAAGGATAGAATCTATTTTAAAAGCGATGACTAGGACTGTAAATTCACCTTTGGATCATGCAGCACCAGGTTTATGCTTTGTGACTGCTCACTTAAGTTTGGGCATGTATGAACTGAACTTGGAACGGCTCCATTATTTTCCCAGTTCCCAGTTATATGGAAATGTAAGTCCTCCAGCCAATTTGTCCAGACTATAGAGTAAACAGCTGATTAGCTGTAGTCTTTGTACTTAGATCACAGAGCAAAGGGGCCAACAGATTTATTGGAGTTGCAAACCCACAAGACAAACAAAATATTGTCAGCCATTTCTTGAAACAGGCGGCACTTTTGTTGCAACTACTTTAAAGGAATATATCAGGGATAATGTAGACCATCAGAGAAGCAGTCAGGTCTTTGGGCCAATGGTCCATGAGCTGTTTAATGAGGACTCGGAGATTCTCCTTCCACAGCTCAAAGGGCCATATGGCTTAGAGCAGCTGTTCGCTATGAGTGCTGATGGCATGTGGCACTCATAGCTCAGGGCGCTCATGACTGTAGCACCACTTTATGGTAGCTATACAGTTAAGTGTTCGGAAAATATGCAAAAGGCCCTCACATTCAAAAGTTTCAGCATCATCAAGCCTCGCCATTTAACTGCTTTTCTTCTCTCTCTCTCCGCCACATTGCAATGCTTTGTCAGATGGGAATCCATTCCCGTATTTCTGCTGTGTGTCACGGACATGTCAAACAGTGACACGCTCTTACATTGATCAGTCCTGGCGTGGACCACTATGAGGCTCTAACACCACAATAATTTGCAGCTCAACCGCAATCACTGATATCATTTACAGCTCAATCACTGATGCAGGCTGTGGTGACAATATCTAAACTGGATGAAGATCTCATTTTCTGATTACGTATTTGCTGGGAGATGACAATGACTGACATGAAATGCTAAAACAAACATGACAATAGTAATTACTATATGAATCGTGTTTAATTAGAAAAAATATCCATCAATACAACAAGGAAAGAAGACAGTGTTACTGATGTTGGTTAAATTGTATATGAAACAATGCATTATTTTGACAGGATAATTAACACGGTATGATGGAACGCTTCTATTGTTTTTAGATGTAACATCAATAACATTTTCCCATGGTGAGGGACGATTTCTTGAAAATACCTTTTTTTCCTTTTAAATTTCATTTGGTCTTTTTTGCAGCAGGGGAGCAGCTGGTAGCAGTTGTTACTGTACTATGGCAGTGCGATGATGGAATTCCTGTATCTCTTTATCTGAAGATGACTTTCTAGGACATCCAGAAAGCTCAATTTCCATCAGTGCTGGAGATGAAAAGGCAGATGTAGTACCTAATCATGAATGCTGTATTATGCATCTACAGTACACAGTTCAGAATCTCATCCACACAGCCTTTGGCACCCACACAGAAAGCAGGGCAGGCGATCCCGCAGAATGAGAGTTTCATGGCTCACAAAGAGCAGAGTGCCCCATTTTTGTCAGCCAACTGTGGAATTGTAAGATATGAAATGAGAACCCCCTCTCTTGCATCAATATAGTGCAATTATGGGCTACAGAGAAATTACTCATGCAATGAAGCAATCCATATTACTGTCACTTTCCACATCTCAAATGCAATCAAAGATACACTACTGTGAGATAGATACTGGCTAGCTCTGTGTCTGCCTTAAGATGGGGAAATAAATGAATAAATAAAGATATACACATTAAAAACACCATGAAGGACCTGAAGCCCGTTACAGTATAGGACTAGCTAGAAATGCAATAACAAGCATAGTCAATTATATTAATTTGATGGAAAATACTTGATTTATGCTATATAAAAAATAAGTAGGGAAAAGGTAATTTGATTGGGTATACAGTGCAGGGACAGAAAACAGGGAACTTCACTTTTCATGGCTCTTCAAAGATCATACACTAGAGTATAATGAAGTAGAGGCTTGATCAGAAAGTGAAAGAGAGGTGAAATGGACCAGAACTAAGCATCTGGAAACAGCTCCCTCAAGGTGCTCGGCATAACCACTGGAGAGCGGGGCCAGTTTGCTTGGGCTCTCCTTGGGAACATAACTGTGATTAATGTCTGCTACTTAAATAACAGCCTGTTTTTTTTTCCAAGAGAAGACACTAATGTCAATGTGCCACATATTTAACAAAGCCACATACATGTTATTTTCAGGCACATATATGTTGTGGGTCCATGAATACCTGCAGCATCTCTGCAGGTGGAAAGGTTCCCTGAGAGCCTATTATTTATCAATCAATGTTTTATGTTTCTAACCCACAGTTATCATTCCATTGCCACCATTTACACTAATGATGGATAATTCACCAGTGCTAATTTGCTTGGCTAATTCATTCATTGGGTTCAGTAAGAAAATTAGCATTGATGTGTGTGACCCATCATCATCATCAGCATGAATCACGGTGGCGGCGGGTTGAAAGCTATAGATGGCTTTGATTACTCAAGAGCTGGACGCTGAGCTAATCATTAAATCAATCTTATGTTCCACACTTCGTCAGAGTGCTAGGAAGCAGAACCTGATATGTGATTTTAACAGTTGGGTCCGCTTATTTAATTAGGGGTACTATATTTTTTATTTCATAGTAGATTAAGTATTGCAGTATGTTGGCATTGCTTGCTATGCCACGACGTATACATTGGGAGATGAACATATGTTTTTTTGATACCAAATTGTCAAGGATTGTTATTGTGACACATTGTCCTATACTTACAGAACCATCCTTGGCTATATTGAATAATTTTGCTGGCAGCAATATAACTGTCATTTTGAATTCTTGAAGCAATATCAGATATTTAATGCAGTTCATTGTTCCATCAATTTCACATAGACCTGCTGCTGAAACTGTTTGTAAACTGTGTGACTGTCGCTATTTATTGCCATGCAGCAGTTTCCAAGTATATTTGTTTGCACAACCACAGGGACTTGGTGCTCTATCCATGGTACTGTATGTCTATGTCTCTTTGTTCCATAAGCAAATTCCTGTTGTCTTTCTGTTATGTGTGCCAGTACTGCATCTACTGAAAAACTGAAGTGTCATCATGTCTCTGCACATATGTCACCAATTCAAATCCCTGCATGTTTATTGCTAAAGTGATTCTGATTCTGACTTGTGTGCTAGTTGGAAACTAATAGTTCCACTGCTACCCTAGTTGGCTTTCTTTTCATCATCAAATGCCTTAGCAGACTAGAAGATAATTGTTTTCTTGTGGTGGTTGCTACCAATCCATGAGCTTCATTTCACATTACATGGTAATTGATACAAACTGAAAAAAACACTTCTAGACAAGCAAATGATGACAAGTATATAGGGGAGGTTGTTTATCTCTGCAAAGCTTTAGAGATTTTGACTTTGTCACTTTAGGCAAACAGGCTGACAAGTAGGTCTGTAACAGTTTTTGAGAACATCCCCACATTATTTGCACAGCCGTCTGCTTCTGTGGACATAAGGCAATGAATCTCTCTTGCAAAATCTGCAGTATTTGCAGATGTTTGGATCTTTGGGGGAAAAGATAATAGAGAGAGGCAAAAGAGAGAGAAATTGATAACTCTAAGAGGTATAAAGAATGTCATTTCCTATCAGGCAGTAATCTTTCTCCATAGATTTATGTGAAAGTAGTTTGGCTGCAGCGACAGCCCGGGGCAGTGTACCTGACCTACAGTACACGCTCTTGAAAGAAAGCCATCCGAGTAAGGTTGGCATGCTGATAACACTCCACGGCTCAATGGAAGAAGAGACTCTGTCTCTTTGTTTTGCTGTGGGACCACTGCATTTTTGGTCCATCACACCAACAAGAAACTGACTGAGAGAACACAAAATGAGGATGATGGATGGTGTTTTCAGTAGTAATATCTTGCAAAGTTTTCAGCGTCTGCGGTGTCTTTCAAACAGTAATTTTCTTCTCTGATAACTAGCTGCCCACAGGTGGGAGAATGTCTTTCCCACTCAGTCCTGTTTTGTCAAAGCAAAGTTTCAACCAAAGCAGCCCTGAAGCGACTAGACAATCTTCATTTGATGGAAATTCTGTTGATGGAGGAAAAAGTGTTCTGAAACCCAATTTGTGGTGGCAACTGAGCTGCCAACAATTAACCAAAAGCCAATTAAAATATTTTGATGACATTCTCAAAAGGCAAAGTGTAGACTCTTAAATGACTGTTGAGGCATTGACACCTTCAAGATAAAAATGTTTTGAAACATGATTTTTTTTCCCACCCACAAATATGAACAGACTGAAGCACATGAGTTGAAACAATGTTAGTGCTTGCACGGTATACTGTTTAGCATTCGTCGTTGTCTTTGGTTAAATGTACACGACTCTCAGGCAGGATAGAAGTCTGCTGCAGGGTCAATAGTAATTTCACTGTGCTGACAGCCAAAATACAACCTGATTCACGACTGAACCCAGAAACTGACAATCTCAAAGACAGACACAAACTGCAAGTTGAATTCTTAATTTTAGAAGTATTACCCAGTTGGGCCAGAGCTTTCAAAAATTTTAGTCATTGCCCTGGTGCTTCAAACTTTATATATATATTTTTTCAGTCAGACAGCATGATTCAAATGTCTCTACATTTTTCCAGGGGAATATGTGAACTCCAACCTTATTGTTTCTGTCTGTGTTTTAATTGCACACGCCCATGCATCCCTTTGATGGCCCTTCCACAAAGCTCTAGCAATGCATTGTGAACGTCATGAACAGATGGCCTTCCAGGATAAAAGTAGGCATTTAACATGCCGCAGTACAATTTAATTTCCTGTTTTTCAATTCATTTAATGCATCTTGTATTATCAGAAAAGTTATTATTATAATTTTTTTTCTAAATGAATGTCTGGAACTGCTGTGCACAACACACTGCAGGTATAGGGTGGATATCATCTTTTGAACAACTCAACAGAGAAAAACCTTGTAACTTGTAATTTTAAACATGTTTGTTAAATGAAATATTAATCTGGATTGTGCATGTTTCATAATCTTTGGACCCTTGAAATCTCATCATAACACACTACGTACATTCAAAACCTCTATGCAAAAAAGGGCTCATCTCACAGCAGTTTTGGAATGTACAAATTCACATCTTTGCTTGTCTCTCCCTCCTGCTCCCCCTCTCCTCTCACTGCCCTTGGTGGGTCTGCTGTGTAGTATTCCCCTGCAGATAGCAGGTGTCAAGTCTGATTGTCAGGGAAAAGGGAAGATCTTACTCTGAGGCTGCAGCGCTCACTCAGTGGCTGGTCCCTCCAAACCACCTAATGTTCCCATACAGTACATCTGCTGCCTCGGGAGGGAACCTCTGATGATGCTCTTCCTCTAAATTATGATCTCTCCCACCTGGTCCTAGTGGGCGTCTAAATCAAATCCTCACCCCGTCTTTTCCCTTTCTCTAATTTCTGCAGGTTATATACATACCTTTACACTGTCCATTTTCTAGCTACAGTGTTTTAATATGTTGGATCTCAGTGGAAACATTTTAAAAAGATGTTGGTACTGCAGAGCAAATATCTGCTGTAAACAATGTAAATTCATTTTGCACCATTCACGATGTAGGGCACCACATTCAGGAGGATTTTCAAATGCAGTGGAAAGGGATAAGAATTTCTCTGTCTTTTTTTAATTGTACTTGATAGCACAGCGAACACCAAGGGGTGATATCCTCCACCACCTCGTCTAAATGAAAGAAAGTGCAAGGTTTTTGAAGTTACTTAGACGAACACTGACCTGCTAGTTTGCTCCAGTGTGGAAGACACACAGATGGGAGCCTGCTGTCTTCCCCTGGGTTCTCTGACCCTGGAAGCCCCTCTAATGGTCTAAGGCCCACCAACCTTGTGCTGTCCCTGGATCCCTGCCTGGGGTGGTTTCTCCACTGACAGCAAGAGAGGTGAGAGAACCATCTCTATAATTGTCTCCATTTTTTCTCTTTATATTTCAGGATATTAATTAGAAAGCCTGGCCTCATTTGTGGAAAAGGTTATCAATGGAACAATGACTTAATTAGTACAGGAGAACAGAAAAGCTCACAACCAGACTAGTCTTTTCTGTCGTCTTTGTCCCTTAATTATAAATAAGAGTAAACGGAAAATCAGTCATGGTTCCCTTGAAGCACAATGTTTTTTTTTTCCAGTGGTAACCCATGATTTCACTTCTTTTTTTTTCTTGAAAAATAGGCTTGGGATAGCTGAAGTGTCCCATCTGCACCATTCAACAGAAAGCTGATCTAATCTCAGATCTCTAATCACTGCCGGTTTAATATTGCCCCTTCTGGCAATGACACGTAATTCAAACACAATCATTTAATGGAACTGACACTGTGTTTACATCTAGTAGTACAAGAGTGATTAGCAAGCTCAGTAAGGCTGAACATGGATTCTGTGGCTCTGAATTGCCTACTTGCTTGTGTATGTTAGTCTATCAAAGCACGATTTTGTTGCGAGTTGCTGTTGCTGCCTGTGCCACTGCAGGTGGCTATGAGGATCAACCCTGCAGCCACAGGACCTGCCATCGTTGGGGAGTGTTAGGGCTGCATGTGGTGGCTGGATTGGCCAAGAAGGCTAGTTTCTGGGCTGATACTTGGCTCCCTCTTCTTTAATCTTGCTCAATTCAGTCAAGAGGCATGTCAGGATGTCCGGATACTGAGTGCGGGAGTGACTAGTTAGCTGGATTGGTCACTGGGGCGGATGTTCCATCTCACTAGTGTCTGTTTCATTTGGACTTTGAAGCACAATTTCCACCATCTGTGGCTTCTGCTGGTTGCCAGGATTTGATCTAAGGCACCTGATTCACGATAATTCCCAACAAAAGGCCAAAGACTATTTGGGCAAGTAACTATATACGACTGATCTACAGGGATGCCTTATCAATAAACTGAGTGTCAGAACTGTAGATCTCCCTGTCATCACACAGCCTGAATGGAAGCAGCCAGGGCAGAAAGAGATGCATCTAAGGGTGAACTATGAGAGCGGTTTAAATTTTACTTGAAGTAGCTCTGGTGTGACATCATTGTCTGGCAGCGGCAAAGCGCCGAAATGCCTCCATAAATCTGGGAAAATGCCAGTAGAAGAGGAGATTATGAGGCCATAACACAAGCCCGTCAGTGCATTTAAGTGTTAATTATTCATTTTTCTTCCCTCATAAATTTTAACTGCAAGCTTTTGTGATTAAAACAAAATATCTCCACAAGAATATCCTTTGGGAGCTGGCATCCTTTAAGCCCTTTAAAGAATTGTGAATAATGATGGTGCTCTCATAAAAATGATCCCTGGAGGATCCTGTCTATTTTTCACTCTTCGCTACCCTCCTCATATGAGCTGTTGTGTTTAGGTGAAGTCCATTTGTGCCCTGAAAGAAAGAACAACAATCACGAGGCACATAAAAGCACTACTATGTAGTCATAAAATATGCTGTATGGCCCCCTAATTGCCTAATGTCCAGTGTAGTGTACATTATATGGGCTATATCAAAATTAAGTGTATAGACAGCAATTTCCTCTTAATTCGTTGAGAGGATGGTTAATTTGTGGGCCATTTGAAGACACTAATAATCCACTTATCCTTCACATAGCTAATCTCCATCAAATGACCTCCCTACCCTCACCCACCCACTGCTATGCACACTGTAATCAGGGACAAAAAATAGCACATTTTGCCATATTCAGCTGATTATATGGCTGGATATGCATGGTGTTGCTTAATTTTTTGTTTGCAGTGCATTGATGATTGGGCGAAAAGTTTTAGGGATGAATCAGAAATGGCCAAAGTCTGCAGTCTTGTCTCTTTGTCCATCAGCAGCTGCCACTAGATGTCACAATATTAACACCCAGCAACAGTAGCTCAGCCAACAACAAAATACCCAGCCCTGAATCATCAGTAGTATTGTTAAACGCCGCTAAAGATAAAACTCTGTGGATCCTGCTATCTCTCCTAAAGGCATACCTCATGCCTCTTTTCTTTTTTTTTTTCTTTTTTTGTATCATACCACTTCCTTTGAGCCAGCAAGATTTTTTAAATGCGAGACATGAAGCCACGGCTGATCAGCCTTTAGAAAAATATGAGCTGGCAAATATGTGATTAAACAACAATATTGTCAAGGTACAAACGGTGGAATAATATGCTGTCCTGACATAGCATCTCTGTGACTGTAATCTTGAGTAAGCAGGATATCATACATTTAATAAAGAAAACATGCACAAAATGACCCTGCTGTACTGTACAGCTTCAAGAGGAAGATTTAATGGTCGTGGCCAAATATGACTTTGATGAATCTCCTCGTAAAGTTAAAACATCTTGCTGCTGTTCGCGCAGAATTGGAAAAGAACTGATTCTCTGGTTGACAGCACAGCAGCCCAATACTAATTAGTTCTTTCCTATGGAAGAATTGTTTGTGGATTAAGCTTGCATGTGATAAGAGAGATTTCCTTTTTGAGCACAACATAAATAAGGATAACCTCAACAGAATTCCACATGGACAGCATGGCTCTTCCTCAGAACTTGGGTACATTTCCATAACTTTTATTTTGCTTTCTTGTGCCTGGGCTTGCACTGACCTTATGCGTCCTTTGGGATCTTTGATTATTCACACACCAAGACCTGAATGCGAAAAGAGTTTCTTTTGATTTGGAGTCTACATAGAAATGCATAGGATGTGAGATGGACAGCACTGCGGTCCTTGTGGACGATGTTGATGTAAACCCCCCATGGTTTGTCTAATACATTAAAACCTTGCATGATGGCTTTAAAGACAAAATCAGTGGTGGATAGAAATCTCAGCTGATTCAATTACGCACACATATAATTTCTGATATTGCATCTTTCACGGTAAAAGGAGTAATTCAATGTGTCCCAATTTCAGCGTTTAATAGCATGCATAATCTGCAGTTTGTGTAATGATGAGCAACCAGTCCATGGCAGCCAAATATCTGTAGCCTAATTTAACTTTTTAAATTTTGTTCTTTTTAAATTTTTGCTCTCACTTTTTAATTTAGATGAATTAAAAGTCAATGCTGCTATTTATTCAGAAAAAAAATTATTAAAAAATAAACATTTAATTTGATTTTATATAAAACCTTGGTATCATCTCAGCACTAATGATGTTATTTTAGTGACAGTGTTATTTGGAGGGAACTATTACTTATCTTTTATGTATTTTTAATCGTCTCCAACCATTTTTTCCAACATAGATCTGAGTACTTGCTTTTCACAAAGTAAACAAAAAAGCACTTATTTCTGTTGTCAGAGGAAATTATAGTCTCATGCTTCTCTTCATATGAGCATTCACAAAATGTATTTTAAATTGTCCCATGGGTGAAAATAAAGATATTTTGTTCCCCTAGAGTGCTTTTTGCAGCAGTGACAGACAATTTGTGGATATCATTCTTGCAATACAACATCACTAGATACAGAGCCATTAAAATTTAGCAATTTGTCTAACTTTAAAACAGTTCTCATGCTCTATTTCTGTAATCTAGTGCACATTTATTCACATTATATTGTTAAGTGAGATCATCGGTCACAGATTTTCTGGGCCATTGCCTAAATACCTGCTTATGAGTTATGCTGGTATTGGATGATCCCTGTTTGACGTTGTATTCTACAGTTCAGTTAGCAGTTCAGGTAACTTGAACTTCCTCTAATTTTAATGTCTTTATTACTAATGGAAAGGTATTCTCAAAGATATAGCATTTTAAATGGGCCTGACTGAATAGTAAATGAACCACATCCATCTTTGTGACACTGCATTGCAGGGTACTTTCCAGCAGAATCATCTCTAGATGACCTTGCTATTTAAAGTTTTTGTTGATACACTGTTTTATAGAGGAAGGATCATTTGATCGTTAGTGATTTTTAAGGTAGGAAAAAAAAATCATGTTGACATCTTCGAGCTTTTAAAACACGGCGGCCTGCACGCTGCACAACAGCTGCTCCTTTGGGCCTATTAACTATTTTTGCTGTCATGATGCTGCTTGTACCTGCCATCATCATCGTCATCATCATCATCATCATCATCATCGTCATCATCATCATAACTGCCAACTTCAGTGTGTTATGAAATCTGAGCACTGAACACTCCCTATTTGACACTGCTACTTTTGAACATTTCACAGCACTTTTCTTCAATTGTTCTCCTTTTGGCTTCTTTTTTCCCCCCTAAGCTATGTCTAGCATTTTTTTGTATACACTATTCTTTCTCTTGCTGACTATTTTGATTTAAAAGTGTTATGCCAATCTCTTTTTATAAATTCATCAAGCCTGTAGAGGTTGTCATAATGCCCCCGGCTGACAAAACACATTTCCAAAGAAGCTGAGGCTTTTCCAGGTCTCCCCAGTCTCTGGAAAGCTAAAGCTGGCTGCATGTGGATTTAATTTTGTGCAAGTTTGTGCCACGTTAAGAGAGGCAGGACTTGGTGAATGTCCCTCAGACTGATCACTTCGCCCGGCAAGGCATCTTGAGTGAGTTAGAGGACTATTACAACTCTGCAGGCTCCTGCACTATAACCGCCCCCATCAGAAATTCTCTCGGTGCTCCCAAGTCACCATTTTGGCTTTGCCTCTACTGTTTTTGTCAGTGCTCCAGATGTCAATGCATTTTGCCACTCTGAGTGGCCAGTCCCAGGGTACAAATCAGCAGCCTTCCTCTTTCTGCTCCATGCCTTTAACCTCAAGTCGAGCATCACTCCCGCCTCACAACAGCCCAGATTTTTTCTCATCTAAAACAACTGCAGCAAAACTAATGTAACATTTGTTCCTAACTGACTGGGTGTATAAGCTGTTTGAACTTACTTCAGGAGCCAGCAGCAGGTCTTAACACAACAGCCAGACAAATCACATTTTGAAACATGAGGTCATGTGGATAAATTCACAACATAATGTGCATGAAAAAACAAAACACACATGTATCCTGAAGTAAGCATTGCTACATATCAGCATATGTTGGACATGAATTCAACTTTAGGTGTCTAAAGTGTATATGGATGTACAGTATTTGGATTTTGACCAGTATCAATCACCTAAATCAAGTCAAATAGAAAATGAGTTTACTGATTTTGCTTTTCTTTTTTGACTCATTAGATGTACAGAACCAACATTCTGGTAGACTTTAAAAGCACATTTATCTGTAGTGGGGATGTGCCCAGGCAGAGTTACTAATGAAATTATTTTTTTTCCCCCTTAATCTTCCTGTCTCTCCCTCCCCATAATGTCGAGGTTATCTATCAGCGAGGCACTACTATCTAAAAGGACACACATGTCAAGAACAGAGGGAGTCACTGAAGTTCTTTACAGGATCAAATTACTTTCTAGAAGCCCGAGCAACCTAAATGTTGTTGATAGATATATACCGCATAAATATTCATGTCTTTAATGAGCAACATCCCCCCTGAAGCAACTAGCAAATTATTAGATATCCACTGAATTTCCAAAAAGCCCCCAAATGTTTTTCTACCGTTTACGAAGAGCATAACAGGTTTTCACAAGCGACATTCATCCTGAAGAAATAAAAATTTTGATTTTTTAAATTTATTTATAAGTTTTTCCCCCCTGGCTCTTATACTTTGATAACACTTGTTTTGATTATTCTGGTATTCTGGTGTATGATCACGCCTGCAAGGGTCCCATGTAAACAGTTGAGACTAAAAGGCTATTTATCACCAGCAGAGAAACTTAAGTCCATTTGAACTTTGTACAAATTAGAGAAGGTCACTGTTATGTTGATTTGTGTATCGCAGACATACACTGCATCAAATGGCCTTCATCCTTTGATGCTGCTTTTAATTATAGTTGGACACAGGAGGCTGGAAGTTGGGAGCATGTCATTATCAACATACACACGTTTGAGCTACAAGGTGGAAAAAATGTGCATGCCTACTAATCCATAATAACAAGCTTGTTAATGTTAACAACAAACATTTAAAACAGCTAATACAGCTACCCTAACCCCTAATTGGTATGTTGATTAATCTAAGAACTACTGTGGTCAAAATCAAACACTAAAGTATTTTTAAAGGCATAAAAAAATCATATTGTTCTTATCATTGATAGTGTGGCCAGCCCTGTTGTGACATCAAGTTGTGAACAGCAGGTTGAGAAAACTCCAACTTTGTGACCAGGAATCCAACTTGCATGGCTGCTCTGTTTGATTTTTCCTACCAGGAGCTCTGACTTGGAATCAAACTCATCTTACTGAGAGAAGGTTGGCAGCAAGAAGTCCCTTCTAGATAATCCTGTAATTCTGTCTGACCCAGGACTAAAGCATGTTATGTCAAATTAATCTGACTGTTGAGGCTTCTTTACAGATTTCACATGATGCCACATCTTGTCATGAGATACAAATGCCCTCAGCACATTTTTTTGAGGTTTCAGACACTTCAAACCAGACCACTCTTCCACCAGAGCACTTGCTACGGTCTGGTGAAAGGCAGCCTGTTTAACTTTATAGGTCCATATTGTCAAGTTTAGGCTGTTTAGGATGTAAACTGCACCCCAATGCACTGTATGTGTTTATATGAGCTCCTGTGTGTGTTTGGGTCTGGGTCTTGGGCTGAAAATGAACAAGAACCTGACTCTTACAGTTCAAATAAATCTTGGATTTTGCTGAACGACGAGCATAAAGGATGTCATTTCAGGACAACATTCATAGGACAATGCACACCTGGCATTTTCAAACCAAGTCAGCATTACCTCCATTCTTCCTGTGCATTTATGGCATTGTTTACGCAGTATGCCTGAATTTTATCTTGTTTACGCAGAATACTGAACAGTGTGAACCACACTGGGATGTGTTTTGGCTCAGTGGATGACAAAATCTAGACGTGTCAGTTAATGATGTGATCAAATAAGATGTGCATTGAAATGATTAGTGTAGCATTTCCATGCTCCCTCTCATTAATTCCTTATACAGATATTGTGGATATAGAAATAATTGTATAAAATAGTGGGAAAGCCCTCAGGGATGGCAGAGCACAGGGTCTGCACACCTCAGCAGGTGGACGTCTGCAAACACAGGGGCCATGAAATACAAAAATACAGATTCAGACATATAATTTTACAGATAAGAGCAAACCTGGGAATTACTTTCCCTATCGAACTGGCGAACTTGGTAGGAACTGCTTTGTGTGAAATTTGAGTGAGATACTGATAGGAAGACACCCGCTTTTCTTCCACTGAAGAATGCAGTGGCTGTAGAGAAAATGACCATGCTGCCAAGACTAAACTATTCAGTCACTGTCCATCCGAGTGCTGGTGAATCTGACTACAGCGGGGATGTGTAATGGACCTCTCCCACCCATAATTTGCCTTGCTTTCTTCCAATTTGGAAATGAAGCTGCTGCACTGTTGCATTGTACATGTAATTGTGTTATTAAGTGAGCTAAACAAATGACACATGGTTGAATGGGTTATTCATTTATTGTAAAGAAATTTTACAAGAGAAACTCTGGTTGCAGACAGCAGCAGCAACAGCAATATTAGAACAAAGAACCAACAAAACTGTGTAGACAAAAAGTGTGAAGAGGTAGCACGTCTAAATTGTCAAGTCAAGGAGGACAAAATGTTCAAATTTCACCTGTTTGTTTGCTCACAGCACATTAGACAAACACTCATGTGTTTCGGCACAGAAGGCATTTCTGCTTTATTTGACAATCCCAGCAGAGAGAGACAGGACGACAAGCAGCAAACAGCCTGCAGTCGGGTTCAAACCCAGGACGCTGCGAACAGGACTCAACCTTAACAAGTGGTATGTTCCCTTACCAGGTGAGCTACTGGGTCGCCCCATGTGTGTGGTTTTCTAATGTGATGTGAGCCAATCAGCAGGTGAAATATGCATATTTCATCCTTCTTGACTTGACAATTTGGGATGTGCTACGTTTTGGGTTTTGGTTTGGGCACTCCGCTGTAAATCATTTTGTTGAAGTGCAACCTTCTCTTCCAACCAGTAACTATGTAGACCTCGGTATTTTTATGTGTCTCTGCGAGCAACTGTGAAACGTTGTCGTTGGCCTATATTTCTGGAAGAACCCTCACCTCATCGTTACACCACATTTGTTCCTGCCTCATGTTGACAGCACTAGCGGCTCTGTCTAGCTAGTAGCTACAATTGTCAACTCTCACTTTCAACCCACAATGCACTGTATTGTGGTTCAGTTCCTATAGTTAGATAGGATTATGTTCTCACTTGTGACAAACTGTACTGCGGTTCACTTGGGATTGGACCAGCTCCTGAATTTTTAGACAGAACACTGTTTGTTTATTTGGTCTATGATAGACTTTGGAGGTGAGTTCCCATCTCTCCACGTGAACCAATTTAACAGAGCAAGCCCACCATGGTTTGATTTCAACGGAGCAGCAGGAAGGTGTGAAAGCCCTGGAATTGGTTAAATGCTGACAAACCCTCTGATTGTTTGACTATGTATTCAGCTTAGGACACCTGGATGTATTGTCTCTTCCCCCAGAGAGATCTCGTAAGTGGTACAGTGCAAAGAAACACCTCTGTTCTCCTCTTCAAGTGGTGAAATATATTCCACTTGTCACTGCCCAACATGTGTTCTCATCCCATACTACAACGCTTTAAGTGGATCGGGCCATGTTTCGCAAAGATATTTCAATTTGACCCTTTCTTGAACTCAGACTGAAGCATATGGTTCAACCCTCAATTATGCATGGGTAAATCTCCCTTCTTTTGGAGGGAATGAGCACAGAGTGTTATTTTGGTTTAAGGTGACCTCTTTAGCGGTGATAAGATCAGATCGAGTCATTTCGCGAGCTTCAGGAGGACTTTGGCCGCCAAAAGCAGCAGCCCTCACTTCTGTATTCCACTCATGATGCTTTCGTTATGGCAAAGGTCAGGGAACTTCACTTTGCTAATCCGTGTTGTTAAAAGCAATGTGTCACTGCTATTTTGAAATACCTACTGTATTAGAGACTGATTTGAATATCCCCTTTTCAGATGAAGAGGGGGCTGGCATTCTTTGTAATTCTAAGGTAATGTCAAGGGAAAACCAGACTCATCCAATTCAAGATTTTGAATAGAATGTGTTGAATAGCTTCAACAGCCCACTGGGCAGAGCTTAAAGACACCCCAGAGTGCTGGAAGCTGCTGCAGCAAAACCTCTATAATTAGTGTGCTGAGTAATACATAGCGCTTGGTGGAGGCCATATAAATACAGACAAGTGGCTAACCAGCACTAGGTGGTCACAGCTTGATTTCTTCACCTGCCGTCTTGACTGAAACGATTCCATGCTATTAATAATTTTTAACAGCTAATATTGTATATTTAGGTTGGTGTCACAATTTCACAATGTCATGTCCTTACTTCCCTGTCTTCCAGCATTGGCCACTTTTATTTGAATCTAATAATTATGGATTCACACAGAATCCAGCACCTCAATTAATATATTTTCAAAAAGTCCAGTGGGGTGTTTTGTTTTATTCCCAGTGTAAATAAACACGTCTGGTCGGCAGCTGTTTACATATTCAACAATGCACACTATTTCAAACTCAACCAGTTTTGTGCAAAACATCAGCCAGCCATGAATTAATTAAGGCTTTCTGCTCTGATAAGTACCAGCCAAGAGGAGACGGTTGCAGCTTTGAGTCTTACATGAGTGTATAATCGTAAACTCTGTGCTGAAGGGAATTTCACTCATTGAGTTGGCCTTCTTAAAAACACTTAAACTACTGGTAAAATATGCATGCATGTCATGTCGACTGAGAAAGCATTGAATCGTGAGTTGCAGCTTGCGCTATGTGGAAAGAAGGGTGATGGCGAATGTGAGGGGTGTAAACAGAATTTGCTGTCTGATTCTAGACTTAAACAACATCTAGTTTCAAAGAGCAAATTCTATTTACCTTGAGGTTAACTCAGTTTCAAAAGTTACTCAGATTAACATGTGCACTTATGAAAACTCATTTATTTCACCTATGTTATTAACCGACTTAATTGCTTGGTCAAAATATTTAAAGTTGATATGCGTTGGAACAATGTGCACCAGTAATAGTCAAATTCTCAAATTCATTTTGCCAGCTTTGTATATATGGTATAAGACACAAAAGTATTTTCAAAAAAAAAAAAAAAGTAATTAATAATAATAATAAAAAGATTTGGAGACTGATACAATAATTAAAGCTACATCTGAACTGATGGTTTCCCTTAAGCTCCATGCTGGCATTTTTTGTGTAAAAGCCCTACACACACCGCAAATTTTTTCACTTAATGAGCTAACTGTACCAAGCGAAAAACCTCACAGCATTTTCTGACTATAGATTAATCTTGGTAGGGTAAATAAAATTTTATTTCTGGAAACCTGAGCATAAGGGTACACGGGAAGTACGGTCTTAATACTTAGAAACCATGCCAACTGTTGCCACAGGGTGTACCGAAGCCCTTTGAACCAGGGGTTTTTATAAGCAATGCTGATCAGTGTAGGAGGGGAATAATGCCTTAAGATTTAAGCAAAGGGCCGTGGGGACCGCTTACAATTATTTGGAAATCACTACCTTATTAGGTTTAATACATGAGTCTTTCTTCAACAGTGTTCACTCTTTAATGGAGCCCTACGCTCTGAAGAGGGTGCAAATAATGAATTCAAAAGGGGATCATTTTACCAACATGTGTGTATAAGTGTGTGTGTGTGTGTGTGTGCGTGCGTGTGTGTGTGTGTGTGTGTGTGTGTGTTGGTGGAGGGGGGG
>OMLB01006900.1:36474-49638 GCA_900302555.1 Myripristis jacobus | reverse complement strand
AAAGAGAGACGTCTTTCATAAATCAAACAACCAACTGTTGAAACGTGCATCAAACTGAATTGACATGAAGCCACAGATTCAAACACCCTGTAGTTTTGCCTTCCTGCAGGTCACACCTGCCAACTAAGGAAAACACTGTCTTGAGCCTGAACTTCAAGCACCAACATAAACTTGGCAACAAAATTAATTGAATATCTGACACATAGCCTATGTCATATTTGGGTTCATTTTGGGGTGTGTGCTATTTGCTATTTACTATTTGTGGACAATATGAACTGGGTTATGGTTATGAGGATGGAGCTAGTGGCCACAGCACAGGGGAGTCATAGCAACAACAGAAAGCAATGGCAAAAGGCAGTAAACGGACTATTGAGCTAAACATGGGTTGTCCAAAAAACAATAGAACTCAGCAATATATAAATATATTTTTTTATTAAAGACTAACCCTTTAATAAATGTGTAAGGCATCAAGCGCCTTAACATCTCTTTTATACACACAAATGCATATGTCTATCCCATCTGAGTTATGGGACAGACATATGTATTTGCTTATTTATAAGGCCCTTGTTGGGAAGCTGCCATCTTGTATCACATCTCTGCTGAACTGGTCCTTCAGGGCATATCAAACTCTGGCTTTCTCTGCCAGTTCCTCAAGTCTGTACTGAGCGCGGAAGATCTGCTTTGATTTCTTTCCCTCGACCATCTGGAATATTTTACATAGCTCCCTAAAAATTAATTCTTTAGTAACCTTAGGTCAGTGTAAATCCATGATCACAAGTCTTTCAGCCTCTGTGTGCACCCGTTTTAACTGAGTTGTTTTCCGTATTTTCTACCCCCTAATTATCTTAATTAACTGTGTATATGTACTTGTTTTAACTGATTGTCCCTGTTACTATGTATCTTTTATTACTTTTGTGATTTTTTTTATGTCATTTAGCACATCACTATAAATAAGGGCCAGCTCTCAATGATTTTGTAGCTTAAATTAAGGATAGCGACTCAAATCAATACACCTTTTCTGTAAGAGATCAATACCTCAGAAGCTTCTACATTACCTGAGAGTTTGACATGCGGCATGCATTTGTGTCAGTTTGTACACACAAGTACAAAATGTGACACTTGCTTTGTTACCAGCCCAAAGTTTGACCCCCGTACAGTTTGGCTTTTGGAAATAATCAATGTGTATTTTTGGGCATTTGCTGAGGGCTGAATCATTAGATGGGTTTGTTTACCATAATGCAGTTTGAAATCAATTCAATGTTTATTCAATTTACCAGCAGGGGATCTATTTGGCTCTATCAGTGAGTGAATGCTGGCACAGCAACTGCCTGATGTATGTACTGTGTAAACAGAGGTGAAAGGGGACAGCTGGGCAGGATGCCCCACTTACACACTCAGCTGCACTACTTCGGTCTGCTTTCGACCCAGAGACACTCTGCCCACGGAGGCCTCCAGCTCGGTCAGCGAGATGTCAGGCTGGTACATCTGGCAAAAGTGCTGGGCCTACAGGAAAAACAGCAGACAGCACACAAAATCACACTCTAGTTAAAATGTTCTGTATTATATTATTACATTATCTATCTATTTGTAGTCATTATAAGGTACATTTATTTCCAGATTAGTAGTTAACTGCATCACTGGCCTATAATGTTAAGAGGCACATTGAAAAATATTTAGCTGCATTCTTACAGTGTCAAGTCTGAGCACATTTTTCTCAAACTTGCTATTTACGTGTCTTTTAACATGCTTTAAATCAATTCCGCAGAGGAGGCAGATTCCACACATGCAAATTTTTATCAGCCTTCGGTAGGGCTGGGCGATACAGCCCAAAAAATAAAATCTTTTCACGATTCACAATTTTCACAAGTTAAATCTATTTCTCACCCAGCCCTAGCCCTAAGTCATGCTGAGAAACACCTGTCTACCATACATTAGTAACATACCTTTTCTTTGGAGATGTTCAGTTTGCTTCCAATGACCTCAGCCATTCGCAGTCGACTCTCTGCACAGGACAGCATTGCCGTGAAGCAGTCAAGTGCCTGACAAAGTAAAATGATAAAAAACAAAAATCAGTTAATAATAATAATAAGGCACTTACATATATACTTTAGCTCAAATGTGTGACTGACACTGCCTGCTGAACCCTACCACTGGCTTTGAGTGTTTAAACAGTGTTAACACATACAAAAAAATGTATTTACTGAGCTTTTGATACAGACTGAGGACGACTTTTATCCACAGTGGTATCTTGGAAACGCTGAGGTTTAACAGGCTTGTATTCTTGGTCATAAAAGCTGTAACAGCTTATTTTCCATGTATACATTTCCTCAACAATCAGTGTGAAAGTACGTCAAATTTAAATGTCAAAACAAATCCTGGATGGGTGTTTTAAACAGCAGGATTTTCAAGCGTGTATAAAACTTAATCTGCTTTTGAAAACAGTCGCCTGAATTTGATTTTATGTCTGCCGCACATAAAATGGGTAAAAAGTGAGACCAGGTGATGCTGAGACTCCATTCATGACTACAGGAAGGTAAAGCGGTAAAAGACGGAAGTGGCGGCCACCTGTGCAGCAAACCAGTGACTAACCTCCAGGAAGACATGTTGTGCCGTGGCGGATGAAGAGCTGTCAAAGTTGCTGCTGATCCTCTCGCACCATTTCAGCATGTCCCTGTAGAGCAGCATTAAAAAAAACCTGAATTTGGAAACTATCAAGCAAAAAGCACTGTGGGAAAGTCAAAGGGATCAATGAGAAACGGACCCTCCATGTTTAATGATCCCTGCAGGGAAAGTGGGTCATACTCACAGCTTTAACCCACATATGTGCAGCATGTGGAATACTGGGAGATTTCAATGACAGTGACCAAACTTCATTTATTTTTACGTGATGAATAAACACAAATAAGGTTAAGGATGGGGAACTGGACCAAATGCTTGTTTAAGAGCACAAACCCCCGATGACCTCCAAGTGCACATGACCACTGCGGTGCACACTACACTGTACGCTTTGGGAACAAACAGTGCATCTGAGTTAATTACATTGATCCGTGAGGCTACTGAAGTGGAGAGCACGGCACACCACCCGCCCACGCATCATGTTTTTACGGCTGGATCCTCACCCGCTGCCCCGCCGCCTCCCTTCTCTTGCGAAGGCGTATCTCTGGCTGGAAAAGGCGATATGTGTGTGATTCGCACCTCGGTTTGAGGGACTGACTAGGAACGTGCTGTATCTCCAGAGGACGCCCTGATAAATTAGCGGTCCGATGTGAGGGTTCAGAAAAGGGTTCAAGCCCCGTCGTCCAGAGAACTATCCGATCGGTGATCAATAGAGCACAGCAACACCCTTTGGAAAGCTAATTAAAGTCATGGAGGCTAGCTTTTCAGACTGACTGGTAGCTTCACTGACAGATGGAGGGTTAGTGGGTCTAACCCTCCACCTTTGTCATGATGAACTACTGTTGTGAGGCTCTCGTGGCGTAGAGAGTCTAGACATCATGTAAAGTAGGGCTTTCATGGCGGCTGTGGCGGCCATATTGGAGGTACAGCGGTGGCTACAACACGTGACTCGCCGTCTGAACAGCGGTCGATGTTAATCTCTGTGTTACTTATCACAGAGCGGATCATTTCACCATTGATATATCTAATCGTTTTTGTGTAATTTTTTGTATAATATGGGTGTTAGCTAGCTTACTACAGCATCTACAGCCTGATTTATACACACGCTAATTTATGAAACAAGCTGCATTAAAGAAAAACTGCAATGTTTTGGGCAAAATACTGTTTTTCAGACTTACCCAGACTGAGAAAAGATGTTCAATCCTGTTTTCACCTCTGTACGTCCAATGGTTTGATTCATATGGGTATTATTTCCTGTTAGCTTAGCATAAAGACTTAAAGTCTATGGGAGTTGTTAGCCTAGCTCTGTCAAAGTAAATGAATAAACCTTACAGCAAGTTCAAGGCTGTCTTACTTATACAGTATATCGTGTATTTGCTTTGGAGCTGCTGTAAGGTTTATGTTTTCACTTTAACAGAGCCAAGCTAACGGCTCCCATAGACTTCAAGTATTTATGCTAAGCTAACACATAATGCTACCCACGAGAGCAGAACCACTGGACGCACAGAGGAGAAGCTGGTATCAAACATCCTGTCTCAGGCTGGGTAAGATGGGAAAAGGGTATTTTGCCCAAAACACTGGGGTATTCTTTTATAAATTAGCCTGCAGGGTGTATTGAATGTTCCCAAGATTTCATGTTACCCTGTGTTACGGGTACATACTTTTTTCCAAACTGAAAATAACCCCGCCATGCTCCTTCAATTCTACGTTCCCTCAGTATAAAACGATGAATAATGTCCACACTACTAATATATATCACATTATGCACTCTAATAAAACAAGAAAAATAATTTCCATCTGGTATTATAACAGTAAAGAACACAGAATTTAGGGAACAGAGGGAATATAGGACACTGGGAATATAGCTAGCTACAAAAACTAAGCAAAATATAAGCCTTTCCTTCAGGTTTACCAGACTCTTCTCAAGTTTTGGACCTAAAGTCTGCTTCCTGTGTCACCGTGATATAAAAAAAAATCTCAAAACTTAATCAAACTTAATCAAATATCTGTTTTTTTCTAGCCTTGTTGTTGCATATTTAGTCGTTACTGACAGACAGCTAGCTCTCCGGTGGACTTACATGAAGTGGGTATAAAATTTATGACATTCATTTATTCATTGATTCAAATTTTTTCATCCAACTTAAAGATGACGAAGACTGTTTCCAACCAGAACACGGTAAATGACAACAGCAAGGATGTGCGAGCTCTCTATAAGCACAGAGATGACATAACACACAGTTTGGTGCAGAGAGGGAGGAACGATGTCAGCAGAAAAACGAGACACGACTGAGTTTGCACGGAGCCGGTCATCGCCGGTCATCACCTCAGCGACAGGGCTCTCCCCTCCAGCGACGAGGTCTTGTCCTCAGACCTGTGCTGCTGCGTCTCGTCGGGGGACCGCAAGCTGTTCGTCTCCTGGTCAGGGTGCCTCTCGCCCGTCAGCTGACAGTAAATATCCAGGAGACGGTCCGCCACCACGGTCAGGTTAGGATACCTGCTGATCAGGACCTGCACACGGAGACAGGCAAAGCACAACCAGCTGTTAGTACAGACAGGGACATTTAATTACCTGCAGAAAATAATATAAAACTCTTAATGATCTCTGGAGGGAAACTGGGCATCAACAAAAAGTAAAAAATACAGCAAGAAAAAACAAATATCAACAAAAGAGGACCAAGCAGCATTAAGATGGGGTGTGAAACAGCAGCACTAGAGGCGATGGAGCTGACTCGACCAAAACAAAAAAAAACAAACAAAAAAAAAAACAACAGACTGCGAAATATTTGCCACATGAACCACAATGACAATCTAAAAATATCAATATATACTAGATATATAACAAAGGCAAAGGTAACAAGCACATCTAAAAATACATACTTGAAGTCCTGCCTACTCACATCGATCCAGACGTGCACAAACACAAAAACAAGTGCATGGCAGGTCATACATATGCATATGTAATGTATGTGTGCATGCTTTCAAGTCACATAAAAACAAAATGAGAGAAATAAGGCCATCAAACGCAACAAAAGGGGGGAAAAAAAACTTAAATTTGGGGACTTTTTCATATTGTGATTCCTCAGCGCTCACCTTCTTCAGCTCGTCCCGTGTCATGTTGCCCATTTGCAGCTTGGTCCAGTATTTGTCCAGCAGGGCTGCATGGGAGCTCTGTGGTCTGTACCAGCTGCCGCCGCTGTAGTACAACCTACAAAGCCAAGCGTGTCTCATTGTCTATGCAGAATTAAAGACACAATATGCAGGCAGACACTGTGCATGTTCGGAGTCGGATGGCATTCCTACCTTCTTGTTGCAAAGAACTGAAATCCAGGAGCAACATCAATGCAATCCTCTCGTCCTGGGATCATTAATTTTTTATTCTCCATCAAAGGCAGGAGTACGGATATCTTAAAAAAGAACAAAAAGTCTTAATCTAGTTGCAACACTAATGCAATGAAAAGAAACAGGTCCAACATCGAGAACACTCTCGGTTCTCAGGCTAATACGGAATGCAAACACTGACCACATCCAGGGGCGCGTGGTCGATGTCTTCCAAGAGGATCCACTGGCCTTTAGACACAGCTTGTGTCAGTGCACCCGGCTGCCACACAAACTTCCCGGGTATATCCGTACAGCGGTACATGCCTAATAGCATCTGTGAAATAACACGTTATTAGTGAATTCATTCATCAGAGGAAAAAAAAAATACATTAACTTGAATCTTGAACCTGAATCAACTCAGCTCTCTCTCACCTTGCTGTCGGTCTGATCCCCGAGCTGGACTTTGAGGATTTCAGTCGTTTTTGTGTGTCCAGTGACAGCGGCCATAAACTCGACCAGGGCCGTTTTGCCACATCCGATGGGACCCTCGAGGAGAACGGCCTTCTGGGAAGCCACGGCCAACGCCAGTCTTCTCAGATTGCGGCAGGTTGAGTCCACGAGCACCAGGTCTTTTTGGTTCATCTAGACAGAGGACACAGCATTAGGACTGAAGCTAAAAATAAAAATTAAAAAGATAAGACGTGGATGTCGCAGGGACGGTGCTGTACACCATTACAGTTGGAGAAAAAAAACAAGTGCACATGCCTGTTCTGGCTGTCGTGGTACGATCCTGGGCAGTACCACGCCGCAGACGGCCACGACGTTCTGCGACAGATCCTCAGACACCACCTGACCCCGGGTAAACTTGTTGGCTTTTTCCTGGCGCCACATCACAGAGCCCTGATTGGCTAAGACTAGGGCTTTTTCTACCTCCAGCTGCTGGGTTTCTTCCAAAGCTCTGAAGGCATAATCAAAGCAAAAGTCACGACACACAGCTTGAAGAGCATCTTTTTACCGGGCCACCACTCTGTAAACAAGACTTTGTGGTATTGTACCAATTAAAGATCGCTGGGCAAATTAACCGAGTGTCATGCGAAGCTCAAAACGTGTCCAGAAAGAGAAGGCATGAGGAAATATTCAACAGAAAATGTAATCTATCACATAGTGAAGTATGTATTCATTAAAAAAACAGCGGTATCTTTTAAGCACCATTAGTGAGTCATGCTGAAAATGGCACCGCTACTGGCAATTTTCCACTTTAATCAGACCGCGCTGATGAAAATGCTTCATCAAAAGAAAAAGGACATACTTTATTTTCATGTGCAGGATCTCATCACTTGTCAGCACCTTCCTCAGAAATATGGTTTTCTGATTATCAGTCATGTGAGAAACCAGTGCCAAACAATGGGCCGTGTACCTGTAGAACACAAACGGGTGAAAATTGTCAAATATTGGCCAAATGCAAAAAAATTAATAATTTTCAAAAACAAGCTGGAGCAAGGATTTACAACTGAAAACACTGTTATAATTTCACCAAGATGTTGACGAATCATAAATGAACATTTGAGGGTTAAAAAAAAAAGAAGTGATATAAAAATCCCTGCTCAGCAATCGCTGTGAAAATCTGGTTGTGCTTCTAAACATAAAACCTGCCTGCCTCTATAAACATGGTTAATATGTGTGCTATTTTTTTTTTTCCTGGAAACTAATCATTTTGCCAGATTTATCTTTGGAAACCTTGTGATTTCTGCTAGAATTTAAAATAATGTTCAGTGGGTTAGAACAAAGCTTAATATTAATACTATGACCAGAGCAAGAGTTAAAGACGGCATAGGTAACTGTATGATGGGAAACCAAATTTACAGCCAAATCTGCATTATCACACTGTTCACATTACTTGAATTCATAAAACCTACAAAAATCTGTTTTCAAGAAACTGCCTTTCTTTGCTCAGTTATTTTAATTTTGTCATTATTCGTCCAATTCTCCAACGGACTAGAGCTGCACGATATACATTTCATACCTTCATATTGAAGCCAAATATCTCAATAGTGATACGATACAACTATGGGTTCACACTTATTTGAAAATCTGATGTGTAACAACAGTTAAAATTATGTATTCTTCAAAAAACAGCATAATAATACCAAATGGATGAAGAAAATGCAACTACTTCACAAAGTATTTTATTGATCACTGTCTTAGGCTGACCCCTAAATTTGATATCATCCATTTCATTGCCTTTAAACAACATGTCATTATCATATCATTATCTAGATATGAACAGGTGAGATGTTCATATCTAGATAATGATATGATAATGACATGTTGTTTAAACCTGAAATGAACCTCCATGGCTGCACGGCTGTGGTTCGCTGGGAGGTTTGTGCCACAAGTGCAAAAGGTTAAGGTTAAGGTCAAAAACAGGAAGCGGAGCCTCACCCTCGAACCATGATGTCACTGGTGAGCAGCTGGGACACGCAGGGACTCCAGTCCCACAGCACCCGAAACTTGGCACAGTCGCTCTGCAGGAAGCGCAAGGTGGCGCCCATGAGGTCCCGCAGCTTCATCCTCCGGGGTCCATACTGGACTGACGAGGACTCCTCACTGGTGAAGAAGAGCCTCTGGAAGACCGGTGGGGCGTCGTTGAAGTACCTCGCCGCGAACCTTGAGGGACAGGAGAAGAGGACAACATGGTGGCTTACTAAATGGCAGAGAGGTTTCCAAAATGTCCAGTGTGAGCTCCACTTACGCCTGTGCGTCCGGGCTGATGCCGAGGAGCTTGCTGAGGGCCACACACAGGCGCTCGTGGAGGTCATGGTTGATCCTGCCCCCGGATTTGACCCTCTCCGCGTTCCTCTCCAGCAAATCCAGGACGAGGGGTCGCAGGTGTCGTGCGATCAGCAAAGTATAATCCTTCTCCAACAAAAGCTGAGCCAAACATCCCAGAATACACTGCCTGTCCTGCTGGCTCCATATCTGAGGACAGATCAAATGTCAAAAAAAAAAAAGGTCCCAACTGAAATCCTGATTGATTCACATAATAAAAGCCCAGATATAAATCAATTTCTCCAAAATATCCCCATCCTAGGGGGCCAACATCGCTGCTACATGCATTTAATGGCACAACAGGGCTAGGCATGCGTGTATTGTGCTATTTGTAAATGGATAACATCAATATTTGAAGGGGAGGAATTTGCATACTCAACCCAGGACGCGCTTTGATTCTCACTCACAAAACAAGCAGCTCGAAACACAACATTTAGCTCCTAACAAGTCAGAGAGGTATTTATCTTACCTGTTTGGCCAAATATTGGCTGAGTTCGTTGTGACTTTTGTCAATATGTCTGGATATGGTGCCCAGTGATGACAGGCTCAATTCTAAATTTTCCATCGTATCATTTGTCGTGTCTGGAGGTGCGATCTACCACGAAAACAAGCTGGAGCGCTCCGCAGAGTAATATGAGGATCTACCGCTCATTAACTCAAATTGAGGGGGTTCATCACTTGCTTGTCTGTCTGGTTTGGGTATCACAACACACAAGCACGTTCCCGTCAGTGGTGTTAAAATCCTGTCCACATGTGAGTAAAGCGCAAATCCTTCCGGGTCGCTTGGCTTCCCAGCGTCGCGCTTGATGACGCGCCCAGAACGGCGACAGAGACAGGCAGAGAGGCAGAGGCAAGGCTCCGCCACAGAAACAGCAGCAGCTACCACACAAAACTACAAGATTTTCTTGTTTTCCAGCGCATGTTTATCGCTGCCAGTGGCCTGGCTTGTTAATTTAAGGCCCGGCGAAGGCTGCCAGGTGCGCAATTGTTGACTTCGTTGCGGATTTGGCGCAGTTTTTAGGGATAGTTTAGTGGCAACCAGGCAGCTAAAAGGCGTTCCTCAGTGACAGACCGCGGGAAAATGTCGTTACTTCCTGTGCAATGAAGTCTTGGCGCGACGTTGCTTTTGTAAACACCGAGGGGAAGAAATAACTAAATACAAACAAAGCAGTCGATGGTAAGCCAATGTTTATTTCTTGTGTTGAATCGAGACTTGATTTGTGCATAAAGAAGACACCGCTGTCTTAATTTCGTGCGTGTTTTTACGGAAATGGGCTATATTCTGCGTTTTTTTGGATGGGTGAACTGGTTTTGACCTCAGATTAGAGATTTACACGTCCACTGTTGACGGTAAAAATCAGCCTGAGCTGGGTTTAGCTGTGTCTACCCTCCTGTGTCACTGCTGACATTTGATTTTTGTGGAAAAATAGCTCAAAGTGTGAGACTCCACCAACATGGGACTTCACTAAATTACAGTGTTAAAGGTTAAAGTTAACTCGCCAAGCAAAAGCTGGCCAGCTCACTTCAATCTGAAACCATGTTTAGCCTTGTAGGATTTAACTGGAAATAGCCAATATACTTAATATTTTTTTGTCCCATTTCCATTTTGGTGTTTTCCTGGCTCTGGTCTTTGCTGTCCTCTTTGTTTGGGGCCTCGCATTGGGAATTTACAGCTCCAGCTACCATGCAAGACTAGCTCTGGTTACTAATTCAGCTTTAGTTTGTTAAATAATAATTGTTATAATAACCCATTTTAAATGTTTTTATTGTATGAGCTGATTTTTGATGCTGAAATGAGTCAAAACATTAGCAAAATTGCGATATGGCCAAGTGCAGTATCCCAGTTGCAGGTCTTTGAAGGAAAAGATAATTTTTTTTGACAACATGCTGTTATTATAAGTGAAGTATTGTGTTTCTGTGGAGATGCACTGGCCTACAAATTGTATTCTGTAGCTGCAAGAAAATGTTTGTTTGGTGTATTGATGCCAGCAGGAATAACACCATTTTAATATTTTTTTTTCCTCCACAGAAAATGAATTGAACAAAATGATGTAAAACACTGTCTTTTGTTTGTTTTGTTGTTTGTTAGGTACTCCTTGCAAACAAACTGAGCATAAAACACATTTAGAAGAATGGAGGAAACGTTCAGTGACGCTGTTGATGGTCACAGTCGTAAGTATAATGCTTTCTTTTTTTAATTCTCACAAAACATTAGGCTAATATATTTCAAAATTTTTGTGTGTGTAATGATATATTATTACAATGAAACTCTGACTGTGATGGAAAGAAAAGGTTGAGTGTGACTGTTGTAATATGGATGTAATGTTTTTATGCTTACACACAGTCTTGACTCCTGTTGTCAATGAAGACTCTGTGGATATCTATGCCGGGCTGGATGCCAGTCCGTGCAGTGTCACAGGTAAAAATCATTTAAATAAATTCAGGACAAAACTACAGTTTGGTGTCACACTAAGAAATTAAGTTTTTCTCATTTTTGGAATGTTTTTACCGTGGCTGATGGAAATAAAGTAGTGCTACAGGCAAAATCTGTAATCTGCAAAATCAGATCAGCCCTTGCCAGCAGTCAGTCAATATTTTGATGCTATCAGGCCAGTTTGACAGACATGGCTGTGTTGAATCATGCCATGATTTCCACTCGCAATATCGAGCCACCAGTCCTTCACTGCAGCAGTCGAATTCGGCTGGTTAAATTTTGTCTGAAGCACTTTGAACTGCATTTTATGGATGACAAGTGCTATAGAAATAAAAAAAACAACAACAACATTATTATCATTATTATTATTGTTAGTAGTAGCAGTAGTATCACTATTATGATGTGTGAAAGGGGTATTATATGCTGTTCATACTGGATTTTAGTATTTGGGATGCTGTCCAATATGGGTCCCTCATTCAGTCAAATATCAGCCCGGTATCTGGCACCATCTTGAGGATATCAGTAATTGATTATCTTATTTTGGTTCATTGTAGATAAGGCCTCATTGCTGCTTTCTCCGCGGCTGAAGGAATCAATGGATCTGTATGAAGAAATTGTCACAGAGGAGCGTCAGAGCAGAGATTCGTCTTACGATGAGGTCAGTGGTCACATCCTGTGTGCTTTGTTTCTTCTTGCGTTGCCTGACTTTAATATAATAATAATGATAATAAAAACTGAAAGAGACTTTTGCCAAAATCGCTTTGTGATAAAACAGTCAGTGGATGTAATAAGCTGTTTGTCACACATTCTCATTCATTTTTTTTTTTTTAATTTTTGTTTACAGTTGAAGAAGAGATTCCAAGCAGCACAAAATCAAATTGAAGAGTTGCGCAGAAGACTGCAGCAGATGGAGACACAGGTTTCTTTACTTTATTTACTCTGTTAAAACTGTGTAGAGTATGTTGAGGATATTAATAGAATTCATACATGGGTCTGAAAAAGATTATCGCTATGTTTTGAAATGCTGGGGACAGCCCAAATACTCAGACATGTATAGGAAAAAATAGTTTTTCACTCCTTCTGCATTTCTGATGTCTTATTTTATTTAGATGTTCACTTTCCATGTTGTGGAAAACGTGATTTTTTTATTTTTTTTTTAGAAAAAAAATGATTAGGAACTATATCTTAACATTAACAATATTTGTAACTTCATTATAAACTAATTTTAATATGTTTACCTTTGGTAGTTTTTGGATATTTTAAGGTGTGAAACAGAAAAGGCTGATTATTTTATGCCTAAATGTAATTGATATGATTTTATGTTCAATGTTTCCATCAAATTCATTTAGCTGCACTGAGCCTCCAGAAAAAACACAAATACATTGAATATTCATTCACTTGGCCTTATTGCTCAGCCAGCTCAAAACATAGCCATTAGAATTGCAGGTACAACATTTGTACCAAGATTGAAATATCCAAATAAGAGCTGTTCAGTAATTTGTTATTGCAGCACAGTTTTCCCATCCCAAGACATTCCCATCTCACTTCAACAACAAACTTCATGAATATTTGAATTACACACCTACAATTTGTTCTATTAAAATTGTTTTTTCTCCCACAAAGCAACTAGATCGTCTTCTCATATTGTCAAGAGGCTCTGGACTCGTTAGTACTCATACTCAAATGTTATGTGACCCAAAGTATCCCATACCGCCTCCTTCAACTGATTGGAACCCATTGCGTCTCCGAGATGCATTGCACCCTGGTCATATCTGTGCTTAAAACTGTCCACTCGTGATCAGATTATATGAGTTTGATGTTAAAACCACGAGTGAACGGGGTTTTGCTGGAACTGATGCTAGCATAAGCCCAGGCATAAACCAGAATAAAAACTAAAATTCCTCCCTATGGCAAGTTGTGTCTCGACTAAAAATTCAATAGAAAAGACTGAAAGTCCCCCCCCCCCT
>OMLB01006900.1:23240-36454 GCA_900302555.1 Myripristis jacobus | reverse complement strand
CCTTTTACAGAACACAGGGTTGAACACAGAGAACTGCCGACTCAAAAAGAACATCTCTGCACTTTTAAGAACTGCCAGACAGGAGGTGGTGCGAAAAGATGAAGAGATTCAGAGGTTGAACCAATGGTAAGATTAATTTCTACAAATACATTTTTAAAAATCAAGTATAATATGTGAATGACTTGCAACAGAAAAACATTTAAATCTGCATCACATTACTATATTATCACTATGTTGTCTAAGTTATATTTACCATTGTATCAAGGAAGGGATTGATAAACCAGTTGTCAGCCAACTGTTGATAATTGTTTTGGTATATCTAATGAGTCTGTCTATGCTACCAGCTACTTTAGCAGGTAATCTAACAGTGCTGGTATTCAAAATACAGTTGTGGGTAAAATAAAATAAGTTGCTGGTTAATTTGGGGATTTCATATCCACCAGGGCCAGCAGATACAAGATTACCTACATTTACTGATCGTATCTATGTTTGTTAAGTAATTAATCAGTTGTTGAAATTATCCTCCTCAGGTCAGGCAGACGTCAGCCTCGTCATCATCCTCACATAAATGGTCTTTGGGCTTCAGATTCAACCAGACAGACCACCTCAAGTAGCCCCATGAGTAAACCTCCTCCCCCAGCAATCAAGCCTCCTCCCCCTCCACCATCATCATCTTCAGGACAGTCAACCCCCTCTTTACCACCCAGAGAGGACAATCTTCAAAAGAATTCCCCTCAACCCCCCCAAAAAGAAAGCAGTTGTGCCAACCTTCAACCCAGTGCTTCTTGTGTAGAGACAACAGTTTCAAGATCCTCTGACATTTCAAAATGTTCCTCAAGAGGGGAGGCATCCGTAAAACAGACTGACCACTCTGTTCGCAAATCCAGCGGGAGCTCATCATCTGGACACAGTGAGACGGACAAACACAAACAATCCAAGCACAGAGAGGAAAAACATCAAAGTCCGAAACTATCTGAGTCAACAGTTAGGAGACACAAGTCTAGTTCAGATCGCAGCAAGGAATGTCATGAGAAATGTCCTGAGAAAGACAGATCTCACAAAACAGAAAAAGAAGCAGGCAAAAAATATGACTACATGTCATGTAAAACCAGAAACCACCCAAATGCTGACGTGCACCACAGATCAGAGAGGGCCAAAAGTCCACCACCCGAAATTTTACCTTGTGCAGCATCATCTAGTAGTAGTACTCAAGGATCGTCTGATGACACAAAAGGTAGAAGTAGAGACCGGAGGCAAGATAAAGCCAGAATTGCAACAGTAGACTCTGTACATAGTACAGCTTCTGCTCACAACTCTAAAGAATCATCTAAAGACAGTTCAGAGTCATCGAAAGACCGTGAAATGCGGTTAAAAGGCCATAGTAGAGACCATAGAAAAGTCAGGACTGGAGATGGACACAGTAGAAAAAGTTCAGACTCAAAGGACCGGAAGCAGTCGTCTTCAGAGCAACACATTGAGCGATCCAGTGAGTCATCCAAAACAAAGAAAAGGGATAGTCCTTCAAGGGATCATCGGAGGAAAGGAGAGAGAGGCTGTGAAGATGAGATCAGGAAAGGAGATAAAAGGAGCTCTCTCTCAGAAAGAGGCAGAGAAAGTGAGAAAAAAAGGTCAAAAGAAAGGGACCAGGATAAGACGGAAGTTAGAAGTAAGGTTAAAGAGAAGAAAACAGTTGAGGCCTCAAAGAGATCTTCTGAAGAACCAAATATCACTGGAAAAAACCTTGTGGAAGAAAACAGTCCAAACAGGAAGCTTTGTTTCATGGAAACACTGAATCTCACCCTTTCACCAGTTAAGAAACCACTGCTTCTTGTAAATGGTAGCCAACAAAATTCCACACCAGCTGACAAGGTATCTGAAAATGGAGAAAAAAGTGACACTGAGCAGCCTGATGTTGGAGTTTTTTTCGTCATAGATGAACTGGACAGCAGTCAGTCGGAAATAGGATTTGATCAAGATTCAGATAATAAAGTTGCACAGCACTCTCCAGATTCGCCCAAAACGCCAGGTCCTGAGATGACAGATGAGAAATGTGACAGTATAACGGTTTGCCAGGAACAGGACAAACCCCAGATTGAAACCACTGTGGCTGGTGAGCAACTTGAAGACGATTCTGTTCAAACTACCTCAGCACATTGCCAACAGCTTACAGATAATCAAACAACCAATCTCTCTCCAAAATTACCAGAGAGTAGTTTTGTTTCAGTAACAGATAGTGTTGTTTCAAAAAACACAGGCTGCAACACAGAGCAGGGGTCAGATGACAAAATTAATGAGCCTGGAGCAACAGCCTGTATGAATGGTTCGCCCGGAAGCATTTCAACATATGACCCTTGCAATTTTTCACAGAAAATAAACCCTGAAAATCAAAATAAAGAATCTACTATTAATGAACCCACAGTGCTTGATTCAAGTGTAGAAACGTCTACAACTGCAGTACCTACGAGTCTTTCTGTGGATGCAGCCAAAGAAGATGCAGTTGCATCACCCTCAACAGAAAATCCTGGTGCTGAAAATGATACTGGAAAGGCCAAACTTGAAGGGCCGCACACCTCACCATCCATCCTTCCTGAGGAGAGTCAGCAGAGTCCGGTTCCTTCTGCCTCATCAAATTCTACCCTTGAGAAAGAGGCTTGTAACTTGCAAGATGGTCCCAAAGATGCAGATGCTGTATCTAGTACAATAAGCCTTGAAGCTTTTCCACAAGAAGGGTTGAGTTTGCCTGAAGCAATTGATGTTTTAACGAAGTCGAATGAAGACATCAGCGACACCAATAGCATTGCAGCTGAGCCAAGTTCATCAACTGGCTGTGTTGGAGTTTCTAAAGTGAGCAGCACAACAGAGGAAATGACCCTGCCGGAGAAGTGTAAAAGCGTTCTTACTTTCACACCAAAGAAGACTTTCAGTCCTCGAAAGTGTCATCCAGAAAAAGAGGAGGGTAAAATCGAACCTTCCAGTTCCATGCCACTACTTCATGATGAAGACTCCATGATGCGCACGCTGAGCAGCCTGAAGAGCATCCCTGATGCCATAAGCCCTCTTAGGAGCCCGATACGGCTAACCAAGAGAAGTCACCTGCACTGCCATGGCAAGCCACCTCATGTCAAAAGCCTTCGGAAAGGTAGGGTGCACCAGATGTTGTCATTTTTCATCTGATAGGCTGTATTATTATTGTGATTTTTATGTTTACTTGACCATATCTTCATTCAATCAGATGAATATTCATGACATGGTTTTAGTACAGTTCCAGGTGTGCCATTGAGCTATTTTTTATTCACTCTACACATTCTTTCCTTCTCCTTGCAGATTTCTCTAGCACAGCTGTCGATGCAAGTTCAATGAAGCTGGACGTGAACAAAGAGAACAAATACCCAGGTTCTCCTGCAAAACACGAGTCGCAAAACATTGGAGACAAGGCATCGGATCCTCCCTCTAGCCTCTCTGACAGTGAACTTGAGGAAGGGGAAATTGTCAGTGAAAGTGAGGAAGCAGCAACAACAACTTCTCCAGTGTCTTCACCCAAGAGGGCTAAATTATCAAGACCAGAACGAAATCAAACAAGTTCAAAGCTGGCCACAAGGTTTTCTAAAAAGATATCTGAAGAGAGGTGTGTTGCTTCAAAACACAGGAGTCCAACAGTGTCTTTATCGACAGGAAGTCCATCAAATAAAAGTCGTTTTAAAACCGTTTGCCCCACAGCATCTGAAGTTTCTTTCTCCACCATGGAAGAGGTGATGGAAATGTTAAAGACTGTTCGCTATCAGATCCGAAAAAAGTACATGAAGCTTCATAAAAACTTCCCCAAGAAGAGTTTCTATGGCATGATGGACAATTTCCATGAGTCTTTTTTAGAGTTTGTGGATGGTGCTCGTTTTGGACAAATTTGCAGTGAAGTTGAAGAGCTGAAAGCCACGCTGAAGAAAAAGATTACATCTGTGTTTAACAAAGTATCAAATAACGGTATTGTGAACCGCATCTTTGAACAGCAAGCATTTGATCTGAAGCAGAAATTGTGGGACTTTGTGGATGTTCAGCTTGACTTCTTGTTCAAGGAAATTCATTCAACACTAATATGCTTTTGCAAACCGGCAAGAAAAGAGGCAGTGGATGGGAAACCAAGTGGAAGTGAAAATGTATCTAAGCAGCTCTCTGTAAGAATTCCCTCGAAGTCGCAGTGTCAAAAGGACAAGCAGTCCGTTCAGACCAGCCAGAGGACAATCAAGCCTTGTGCTGCTGCCCCTTGCAGAACAGGTTTAGGAAGTAGAGGCAAAGATATCAGAATGATCCACACAGAAAAAGACAGACCGGTTCCAGTTCACCCAATTCCACAAACTGTGGTCAAAGTCTTTTCTCCCAACAAACTGACTTCAACTCCAGAGAAGAGTAATAAGGCTTCCTTGGTTCTCTCTCAAAGTGGCTCATTTCAAGACAGGACTGACTTTGAAATACTCACTGAACAGCAAGCTACCAGTTTAACATTCAACTTAGTGAGAGACTCTCAAATGGGAGAAATATTCAAGTGTCTCCTGCAAGGAAATGACTTACTAGACTCCAGTTCCACAGGTGGAGACAACACTGCGTGGTCAGTCAGTACCCCAAGGAAGGATGGTGTCCCTGGAGAAAGTTTCATTAGCATTACCACCCCAACTAAATATTCTCCAGCTAAATTTCTTTCACCAACCAAATTTGCTACTCCCTCCAAACTAATCACTACATGGTCTGGCATTTCACCTCACAAGGGGTCCTCTCCACGTTCAGGAATGCAGGTCCCATTGAATCCAGCTTTGTTTGATGAAAGTTGCTTATTAGAAGTGCCTTCGGAAAGCAGAACAATGACGCAGTCCAGTGTGATTTCTCAAAGATCCTATTCCATACTAGCTGAAGATCTGGCTGTCTCTCTCACGATTCCATCACCCCTCAAGTCTGACAGTACCCTCAGCTTCCTACAGCCACCTACCATAGATATAACATCCACTCCAGAGAGTGTCATCAGTGCTCATTTAAGTGAGGATGCTTTACTGGATGGAGAAGATGCTACTGAGCATGATATTCACCTCGCCCTTGACACTGACAACTCAAGCTGTGATTCCAGCAGCAGTGCAGCTTTGGAAACAGCTGTCACACCATTATTTCAGTTTAAGCCACACTTGCCCATGCAGGCAGTTGTGATGGAGAAGTCTAATGATCATTTCATTTTGAAGATCCGCCAGACAGCCACTGATGCAGATGTTACTCTCACTGCTGATCAGAGTTTAAGTCAAACACTAACAGAAGACAACCAGCCACATGCGGAAGAAGATATGCTAATTCAGGAAAGTCCCTCAAAAGCTATTTTGTCTGATGAGTCGCAGAAAATGTCGGAGCGACAGAAAACAACCAGTCCCTCAAAAACTACCTCACATAACAGTGTGCGTACCCACACTGAAAGCTGTGAAACACGCCAAAGCAGTCAAATGTTGCTGTCTAATCAGTCAGACTCGTCAAGGGATGAAATGGATATGTCAGCATCTGACAGGAGTCTTATAATTGCAGAGGAAGTCAACAAAACCCCAGAGAAAGAGAAAAAGGATTGCAAAATGAGCAGAAAACGTAAGAAGAAACAAGATAAATTGAAAGTAAAACGGTCCAGAAAGGAGGAAGAAAAGCCCAAGGAAGGAATGATGTCAAAAAGTCCAAACGATAGAGATGCAGCAAGCTCAAGGAGCGAGAAAAGTCAAGCCAAATGCAAATCAAAAGCGGTGTCCCCCAGCAGCCTCTCTGCTAAGAATGTCATCAGGAAAAAGGGTGAAGTGGTGGTGGCATGGACGAGGTCAGTTCACTTTCCACTTTGCACTACACACATGTACTCGATTTCATTGTCTTAGGTTCAAGTACAAATCTGTAGAGCATAATTATCACATTGAGGCATTGCAGCTTATGCAAGACTGTGCAAATGGCACTTGTGTAATGAATTATACTGTTATATGTACATGTATTGATTATGTTCTACTTCAACTTGCAGAGATGAAGATCGAACTATTCTTCTTCACCTGAAAACAAAAGGTGCCTCTCGGGAAACCTTCTCTACCTTGTCAAGCATGCTTAACAAGTCACCAGCACAGGTTTGTCACTTTTGGGGTTTTTTTTTTAGCTGTTCTGATACGCACTTGTCAGTGGCAATGTACTCACCAATTATGCAGGCGGAGTATTACATCATCTCCTGCATCGGCTTTGATAACAATGACAGATCACTTTTTCCCCATTTTTCAGATTGCTGACCGATTTGCCCAGCTTATGAAGCTTTTCAAGAAGCAGGAGAAGATGGACAGCTGACCCCACTGATCATTTGAGCATTATGGTTTTATAAAGTGTTCATGTATCGGGCAATTTATAAACATTGTCAACACAGATATAGAGGCTTTGATTCACTTGACGTCATGGAAGAATATCTGGATCCCTGCTGATTAAAAGGTCACAGGTTGATCTCCACAGTGGCTAATGTATCCATTAAGATCCATGTGTCGACCAGAAAGACATTTAACTCTTGCCTGCTGTCATTGTAAGCTCATCAGAGATTCGGCTAAATTGAAATATTTCTCTGACGGACTGCAGGTTCAAGCGAGGCTCATGTTTCTAAGTGAAGTCGATTGACAGAAGAATGTAAGCGATTGTCACTCCATCTTTTCATACTGTTCGATTTTGCCAACAGGCTGCAAAGTGTGTGAATTAGACAACTGCACATTTGTCAGGTCAATTGATTTTGGTGCAGTTCAAGAATAGTGGCTCCCTTTACGCCTAAAAGGACAGATGTGCATGGATGGTGTGAAACATTCGGTTACCAACAGTAATGGGTGTTGTTTGCCTGAAGGCAGGCAGACACGCTTGCAAGTGTCTGTACACCTCATTAAGGACACAACTGTTGTGAAGGAATTTTTTCCCCTGGAGAAATGATTAGCTTTTAGAGAATGTGAAATGTGAATTGTGATCAAAACTATTATAATACGACTGGATTTTAAATACTCATTTCAGTGCTACATGCAAAACAGCAAACAACACAACAGCATATTTAGTGTTTTCTGATTTAACTTTGTGTACCTGATTGTTTTCAGCATAATTCAGTGTAAGCTATCTGTATAGCCATTGCATAAAATCAGTATCATTTATGGGAATTTGCTGTTTTTTGGGTTTTGTTTTTTTTCCTAAGTTGTTGTTTTGCTGTTAACAAAACCCAGTCCAGTGCAGAAAAATTCTCTGTTTTTCCTTTTTGGCCTTCACAGAATGACGCACTGCAAAAATGTCCATCAGTGAAAATCACTTTGTCTTAAAAATTGTATATTTCTTACATCAGTTCAAACTGGCTGAGATAATTCCAGGTACAACTTCATAACAATTTGTTTTATTCAGTGAGCTGACATTTTTTGACAATGGAAATGTCTGCCTTTTTCTGCCTTGTTTTAAAATCCTTAAGAAGAAAGGAACACCTGTTTTTGCAAGACTGACAGTTCTGACTACATTACAAAAAGGCCATTTTATGAGAAGTATATATTTTGGATCTTTTTTTAAAGGTTGCGTGTGGAGGGGGGGTATTGAAAATGTTTACATGTCCAATTACTGTACAGTACATTTATGTGTATATGTTAATAGACATTAAACCTTTTATCTGTGAGCCTAAATGGCACCTTTGACTGTTTACTTGTTCCACTGATTATAAACACCATGCAATGCAATAATTCCACATTGTTAATATTGTACATATTTCTTCACTGAAAATAAAGTTTTATTTATTTATACTGCTGTCAGTTTTTAATTCCTAGTTAACTAGGACTGAAGCAGAATCATTTGGGTAAATCAAATTTGGTCGATTATAACTAAGATAATTTTGTCAGGTGGCACACTAGGCTGTATTCATTGTGACACATATTCATAAAGTGGGCCACAAAGTATGAAAATTGAGGCCATAGCCTAGGGGTGCCATTTGTAACTCAGTAGCAGACCCTCATTCAGCGGCAGGAGGTCGAGGACAGAACTAAACCTGTAGATACTGCAAGAGTTCACTGTACCAGATTCAGGGTGGATGCCTGGTATATCGTTATCAGAGACGAAATACATCGCCTAAAATTGCCAATGATTTTGCCATGCATGTATAAATAATTGATTAAATTATTGGTTGCTGGCAGGTCAATAACGTGCTTAACGTAAATGAAGATTTAAGGTGTAAAGTTGTGATGCAATGCTATGGGGGACAGAATATGCTGTAAGCAACAATGTTTAAAAGTTAAAACAATTTTGCATGGCCGTGTATTGACATCTCAGTTGGCGCTATTGATAATATACCAGTATAGTGTCCTGTTAAAAATCGCAGGGTAAAACTAACCTTGGGGCACTGCAGGGTCACGTGTCGGATCAATCAGTTCATTCTGAGCCCTAGTTTGCAGCAGCATTGAAATAGTGTCTGCTGCATTGCAAATCTTCAATGGGTGGCAAATGGACCCTGATGTCACCACAAGGGAATCTGCTGCTTTATAATGGCTTAAAGCTGAGCCGGGAGGAACCAAGATCCTTAAACAAAATGTGAGTAATTATTTGATGAGTAATGAAGTGGTGTTTATTGCATGTTTGTTTTTCTCATTGATTAAGGCTCACAAAATTATCTGTATACCCCTTTTTGAAAGTGGTGTGCCGGGCTACTCATGTTTGTCTATTGCTTTGTTATTTCTTTTACAGTGAGTAATTATGTAACAGAAGATGGGGGATTGGAATTTACTAGGGGGTATCTTAGAAGAGGTACATATTCACTCCACCATCGTGGGGAAGATCTGGCTCACCATCCTCTTTATTTTCCGGATGCTTGTTCTCGGCGTGGCAGCGGAGGATGTCTGGGATGATGAGCAGAGTGAGTTTGTTTGCAACACGGAGCAGCCTGGGTGCAAGAACGTCTGCTACGACCAGGCGTTCCCAATCTCTCTCATCCGCTATTGGGTGCTACAGATCATCTTCGTGTCCTCTCCGTCTCTGGTGTACATGGGACACGCTTTGTACCGCTTGAGGGCTCTCGAAAAGACTCGCCACCGGAAGAAAGCCTTCTTGAAAGCTGAGCTCGAGGGGACCGTTCCTGTCCAAGAGGACTACAAGAGGATAGAGCGGGAGCTCAGGAAACTAGACGAACAGAAGAGAGTGAGGAAAGCTCCGCTGAGAGGCTCCTTGCTGCGAACATATGTATTCCATATCTTGACCAGATCTGTGGTGGAGGTGGGCTTCATTATTGGTCAGTGTGCTCTGTATGGCATTGGACTGTCTCCTCTGTACAAATGTGAGAGGTTGCCTTGCCCCAATAGTGTGGACTGTTTTGTGTCAAGGCCAACAGAGAAGAATATTTTCATGGTTTTCATGCTGGTGATCGCTGGGGTGTCTTTATTCCTCAACCTGCTGGAGATATTCCACCTGGGGGTGAAGAAGATCAAAGAAAGCTTGTACGGATACAAATATAGTGATGAAGACAGCATCTGCAGGTCAAAGAAAAACTCCATGGTGCAGCAGGTTTGTGTGCTCACTAATTCATCACCACAGAAGATGAGGCGGCTCACACAGATGACCTGCTCCTTTGCCGCTGATGGTCAAGGGGAAGCTCTTCCTTTGACCTTGACCCCTTCAGCCCCTCAGGAGGGTTTGAACAGCAACAGCGCTTCCTACGCCTTTGAGCAGCCGCCCAGGCAGACACGCCTGCCGAGCCAAGCTGACATCCAGGGTCTGCAACAACAAGGGGCTGCAGAGCGGCGTCACACCCTGGACAACAAGAACCACTCATGCAGCAGTGATGAGTCTAATGGACCTCAAAGCTCTGGTCAGCCACGGAACGGCGGAGCGCAGCCACGACCCTCACTGATGGCCAGCCACATGGAGATAGCAGCAGCTCTGCGTAATCCACGGAGGAAACAGAGCAGAGTCAGCGCTTGCAAGGAGCTCAGTGACTTGAGTGATTCTCCTGAGAGTGGCCATTACCCCCCGGCCAGGAAGGCCAGTTTCATGTCCCGGGGAATGTCTGAGAGCAGACTGGCCAGTCCGTCGGACAGCGGCGACTCTCAGAGTGGACTGGACATCGAAGCTCAACGCCTGGCCCAAGGGGACAGTCCTTCAGTGACCCCGCCCCCTCCGGTCAGCGGGAGGAGAATGTCGATGGTGAGAACCGGCACTAATTTATAAAGTATTAAAATTATATTGTGTAAAATTTTGATCAATAACAGCAGTGCTGCGCTCTCTCTTGTCTTACAGAGCATGATTCTGGACCTGTCTTCAATAATGAAAAAGTGAACTTTTGGGACCAAGCTAGAGACAGAGTGAATTGTAAAGGGACCCAGGGATCCTTATCGCCAAGCGAATCTCATCCTGTCTCTGGATTGCTCATAGTTTCCGCAGTGGTGTGTGTACTAACCGTGAGCAGAAAGCATTTCGGTACAGTTATATTGATGTGAAGTTCAATCCACACAAAGTTCTTTTCATTTTATTCATGTTCTGTTAAAAGACTCTCTGCAGCGTCAAAATGTGTTTATATTAATGCAAGCTACTTGCTGGGTAGAGGTAAGGCTTATCATTGGGGTAGTGAACTTAATCAAAATTCTCTTTGGCTCAAAGCGTATAGCACTGCTCATCAAATGAGACCAAAACTCTGTTACAAGGGATAGTTGGCAGACAGCAATTAAAAAATGTGGGCTGGGAAACCACAAAAAAGATCAGAGAACACTCTAGACCAATGATGATGGTTTATCATACAGAATGAGCTTCAGAAAAAAAGGGCTCTTCAAATTCAAGTTTTCCCCCCATTGACACTGTTTATGAATATCTTTGAAGTTTTTAGCTTTGCTGTGAATTTGCCTTTTTCTATTAAAACATTTTCTTTCCCTCTTCAGTGGGACTGAACTGTTTCAATATACTGAATAGATGGTGCAACTTTTTACTGCCTTCATTAGGCACCAATGAAGCACAAATTTCTGTTCTTTTATGACTGGAGTCCAAATGCTCGGTGGAGGACATACTTTTACATATAACACTCATAAAATCACAACATAATATGCATGATATGTTTCTTTATTTCATAAACAGAAATGGTGTCTAGACAAAAAAGTCATTTATGTAACACTAGCAATTGAAATGAATGAAAATGGGGTTTGCACAATACCGTATTTACAATGGTTATTAAGTCATTTTAATTCATTAGGGTCATGTAGCATTTAAAAATTATAAAGGTAAGAACTCTTAGTAGAGAATAAGCAAATAACAGCTATTTCAAATTGACAATATTAACACAAAACAGTCATCTAGAAAAATGAGAGAAAAAAAACAACTTTGACTACAAGCTTAAGAGCTATTACATTAAAAATGATGCACCAAAATCTACTAATACAATAATCCATATAATCTGTGTAAAAAGCATGTAGAAAAACACCTGATGCAGTTTGTTGATACAGTCATTGACCAGTTATGAGAGGTATGAAGGATTTCACAGGTAGATAAGTGTGAGAAAGTCCGCACTGGTGACTCGGGGATGGGGGCCCAGGCCCCTGCATACACTCACTTCACTTGAATGTGAACTATGGCCTCTGCAAGTTCTAAGGCAAATATCGGAGGTGCACTTGTATCCATGTAATGCTGAACCATCCCAAAAGTTGGATTAAAGACAAGGTGAGGAAACTCATTTGTCTCTTTACAAAACCAGTCCAATTGAACCTAACAATTTTACATGGCAAATCAATCAAAACACGACATGACACCTTTTTGTAAACATATTCTTCTTTTTTTTCTTATATATATCTTTTACTCAATGATCTCAGCCTGCACTTTCAACCAGGATATCAGATTATTATAAAGTTGAGCAATCTGTGAGAAAGGCAAGTTTTGTTCATATTCCTTTAGAACAACCTTTGGAGTTGAAGAGCCAGTGTTTGTTTCAGAGAAGCAGCAACAAACAAACAAACAAATAATTAAAAAAAAAAAAAAAGAGTCAAACTAAACAAGACAAATACACTGCAAAAAGGTAAGAGCATTCAATTATACACAGAGTTACAGCAACAGCAGAAATTGTTCACTTAAACCAGTCCACTGTAATGGCCATGACCACAAATCCAATGCATGTTCTTCTTTTTTTAAGTTTGGCTTGTACAAAATAAAAGTAACTTGGAGGATTTTTCGTGTTCTAATTTCAATTCAATTCATTCAAATTGCTTTAGGACTTTTCTATGCTTAGGATTACATAATCACTGGTACATCCGCTTAAAGATTTTAGTTTAAACAATGTTAACAAATCTATGTAACCATTTTTCCGATTCTCAAACAAAGCAAGTCAACGAAAACTTTTTTTTTCTTTTTTTTTTTTTTTGCTCGTAAGCAAACAAACTATCAACATATACAAAAGTCTGCTTCAGACTCTGATATGGAGAGACATGTAAAATACTTGGCACCCTGAGACATTAAAAGAGAACGACCGTGGAAATGATAGTCTCGATGGTGTAAACCGGACTTTTCAAGGTGTGATTGAGATGATGACGCGTGGATTCATCCAATTGGGTGACGCTGAGGATGCCTCTTGCTGCACTTTGACCCAATTTTCAGCAAGACTCGGAGGCTTAACAGGTCTGGACGCAAGCTTTTTTTTTTCTTTTTTCGACCGGATGGTGTGTGCTTCGACAGCCTCGGCTCTTTTGCATCATCCCTTCATCTGTTTCTTTTTGCCTTGATAAGAATTAAACGTCTCGTTTAGTCAAACTAACAATGTTGAGCGATTAGAAAATGTTACAGTAGGCCTGCAAAACAAAATGATGCCATGCACTCGTCACGATCACCTCGGACTGTGATCGACGTTATTGGGACATCCAAAGCTGAGATTTGAGCTTTGTTGGGGGGCGTAAAATTTCACAAATTCAAATATATGTTTTCCCCAAAACACTGAGCAGACAAAGGTATTTAGTAACTGTAAAGCCTGATGAGTCTGCGCTCTCTAAAGTGGAGCAGCAGACTTTCCAAATTTTAGTTCAAACCAAAATTAAAAAAAAAAAAAAAAAAAAAAAAAAGGGAAAGTAGATCAACAGATTCGGAGTTGTTTGCAGAAAAGAGACTTCTGTCAATGTAGACCATTTCACTTTAATTTCCTGGCTTGAACCTGGTAGAGTTTCTACAGCAGGAAAAACTACTCCAATAAAAAAAAAAAAACAAAATGCAAAAAATAA
>OMLB01006900.1:1297-14692 GCA_900302555.1 Myripristis jacobus | reverse complement strand
GGAGAGGGGGGGGGGGGGGGTCAGCGGGCTCTGCGCTCACCTGCAGACTGTCGACCTGCGCTGAACCCGCAACACTCACTCCATTCCCACAAATGCACTCTCTCCATTCGAGGCACTTCACACAAAGCCCAGAGGCTATCAGCAGTTTTTCACTGGCACTTTGCTTTAAAAGGTGAAGCAATTTTCTAAAATGGTTGCTCCCCCTGCGACTCGACGCCCAGGTCTCCGACTTACACTCTGTAATGCTTGTGCAACGCCCTTATCTAATCTCATCTTAAAAGAGGCCTTATCTTGTAATTTAGGATTCTCAATGCTGCATATTTGTGTTCATTGTACATGCTAGCTCCGCAATTAACCCTGTGATACAGCTCACGTGCCTCCAAATGGGATTATAAAGCCGAATCACAAACACACACATGCGCTCAGTGTGAGATGTTGATGACGATAAATTCACAAGTCTCACTTCTGTCCTGTCACTGTCTGCCCTGCAGGCCAAAGCAACAATCCATGATATTTTCACATAAATAAACTTCTGTTCTTCAACTCTCTATCGCTGGCTGATGAAACACAGTATTGATTCAACTGACATACAGCTCCTGAAAGCTTTTTATTATTTTTTTAATTTTATTTTTCTATGTAACCTTTATTTAACTGGGTGAAAGTCTCATTGAGATTCACTTTTCTGTTGGAGGAGAGATCTGAGAGAGCATAAAACAGGCATACTCCAAAATGACAAAGAATGGCCACAAGCAATCACTCACACAGGAACATTCACTTATAAACAGAAGTATAAAAAACTACTGATTGAAAAACACACCTAATTTAAAGCCTCATATAGTCACCAGAATAAAAGCGTTAAAGTTACACACAAAGATACTGACCACTGTTAAATCCCAAGTCCTTCAAAACTGAAACAAACTGACCACAGGATATCAAATCCATTTAATATTTGCTGCTCTGAACACTTGGTGCGTGGTAGTCCTGTCCCTGGAAAAATCATCTAGTGTTAAGGAAGTGAGAATTGCATTTTCTTTTTTCTTTTTTTTTTTTTTACATATTCTTGGAATAAACAGAGGAAGCAGAAGAACAGGGTGGTCAGCATGAGCGGCGATAGCCACCAGAAAAAAAAAAAAAAAGAGCCGAGCTCCACCTACAGAAACGCAAACCCCATCAATAGAAAAAAATCCGAGGAAAAATGCGCCGCCCACACTGACTTGACAAGGAGATTTCTGGGAAGTACAGTGCGGAGACGCCACAGCGACAAGCGCTCAGGAGCAAAGGTATGGCCAAAATCAACAAAACAAAAAAAAAACCCCACTTTCATGGATGTGGACGCTGGCTGTGTCTGGTCCATGCATTCCGTGTACTAACATATGATTTCAAGTCCTGGGGGGGAATAAAGTTGCTTCTGTGTCCCAGCTGGCCCCGAGGCCTTGACGTATAGCTTACTGGAACTCAGCTGGCATCATCGCATCGCTCTCCCCACTGGATGCATCCACTACCGCCTCATCACATAGGCTACTACACTCTTGGCTCTTTCTCTGCAGACATGATGAATAACGGCGGAAAAAAGAAAAAAAAAAGATCCTCTGTGTTTGGTCTCTTTATTTGTTGCGTTGCACTCGGCACGGCACAGTGGAGTGCAGTATATATTCCAGAGGCGATTTGAGGGGTAATGACGAGGGACAGTATCTCATTACCTTCTAACTACGTTTTTTTTTTTTTTTTTTTAACGCAAGCATCACCCTCGGTAAATATGGATTTTAAAGTAAAATGCTTGGGCAAACACTATTCCTCTTGTTAAATTTGAACAAGCCTCCCTCTGCTTGCTGTAGGCTACAGAATAAGGCTCTCTGTGTTACCTAGTTATAGCAAATTTTTGTACACATCGCCCTTGTTAAATATAGATTTAAAAGTTAAATGCATGGGCAAACAGTGCGCACTATATTCAATTTGAATAAGTCGCCCTGCATTCATCCTACAGACTGTCTTTGCAGATGAGGAAAAAAAAAAAACACATGAGATTACTGGCTGCCATCGGAGCTGTGAGTTTAATTCCTGCTCATTTGTAGTGCTGTTTACCCCCCAAAATAAGCCCTTCAGCTGCATCACGCCTCATCAGCTTCAGCTTTATCAAAGATAATATAGCGTCATATATCATTGCATCACACTGGATCTCCAAAGAGCACTTATTTCCCAGCTGGCACGGATGTATTTATGTTGCTTTTATCATGTGCTATTGTCGGGGTTTTTTTTTTTTTATGGCTGCAAGGATAACAAAACATGCTCAGCAGAAAAAAAGGGCTGTAAAAACTTTCAGCTGAGGCAAACCAATAAAAAAACAAAGAAAACAACAACAACAACAAAGCTGGGTTGTGCGGATTTAATCTCCCGCTGAACTTAAGCATGCATTATTATTACTATAAAAAGTAACCAGCCACTACAGTGCGAACATTATGAATGGCAAATCGGACGCAGACCACAGCCACATCATTTCAAGAATAGATCGAAATTTCTCTGGCACTGTACGAGGGGAGCGGAACTGATATTCAGTCTATGTACTTCCTGTCACACGTTCAGCCTATTTCACTTTTCACCCGATGAAGAACAATGTGCTGATGTATCAGGACTTACTTCCTCATTCCTCCCACTCACTCTGAGATCAATAGTTGCACCACTGCGGCCAGACGATACGCTAGAGCGAGCTTAACACCTACACTGCAGCGGGAGCAGGGGAGGAAGACGCAAAAAACAGACACAAAGAGACAGAGGGCGATACAAATAGGTGTTGTGTGGAAATAGGCCTGCAGTTGAGATGATGACAAGGTGTGAAATCCCTCCCGAGGCCGCGGCGCTGCACAAAGCGCCGGCCCGGGTCTTCTGCGGCGACCTGAGTGATTGAGGGCCCTGATCTCTTGACCTCATTGACTCGAGGCCTGTCACATGGCTCCACCGGGAAGCCGTTCAACGCAGCGAAAGGTCATAAAATCGAGGCCATTAAAAGTTGCTCTGAGCGCGAGCGCCGTCTGCTGCTGCGACGGCGTTGCTAGTGCGGCGCAGATGTGGCTCGTATGGACGCAACGGCCCATAACCACAGAGCAAGGAGCTGCCCAGAGACCTCAAATGACACGGGCTACCTTGAATGACTACTGCTCCGGTCAGCCCGGCCTGCACTTTAACAACTTCCTTCCTCATTGGGATTCATTGTGTCCAGTCTGCAGTTCTGGGCCGCAGCTATTTTTACCAGAGCTGCTCTCCCCTCGTTGGGCCCTGCCATTTGCTCTACAAACACAGCGAGACGAGGCTCTCTCCCTGGACACCGTGTTTGTTTGCACAGCCGAATTACAGCGAGGGGTGGCGGTGGCGCAGTAGGAAAAAAAAAGCGCGGCCCAGGAAGCATGAGGTAGCATTTCTTTCACCAGATAAAGGCCACGGGGGAGAAACCTAACACTGAGCTTCATTTTGTAAGTACCTCGCCTTGACCTACACTGTAAGGCTGGTGCAATAAACTGTAGAGCAAGGAGAGCTGGGAAACATTCATTCATAATAAATCTTATCAACAGCCTGCGATAGTGAGTGGAAAGCTGGCAGATAACCCTGTGTGAGTCAGTAGAGATTTGACAGAGGATATTGTGCGTGGTAATGGAGTGCCTATAATGGCTGACACACACACACACACACACAAACCCACAGACGCACACCCCCACACAAAGGAATGACAAAGGGAACTGAAATGTCTCATGAGTCATTTTTGGGCTGCTCTCCTGCTCGACAGCTCAGCGCCGTAAATCAATCCTACATAATTTACAGCGGCGCGTTCAGCAGGCCCTTCAAAGGTCCATAAATCTGATGGCGGTGGGTGTTGGGTGCCATGCTATGAAGGTAATAATTACACATTACTGCTGAGCCTCTTTATCTTGCGGAGCTGTTTGTGCCGCGGAACTGAATTCCTTCCACAGGAAAGCACAATCCTGTCATGTAGCTCCAGCCCTTGCGAAATGCGGACTTGCTCTGTGAATCTGATCACCATGGCAACGCACCAGTTTCACTCTCTCTCCTCTCTCTCTCTCTCTCTCTCTTTCTCTCTTTCTGCTCCCTCTGTGCACTTATAGTCCAGCCACTTCCCGTGCTCAGAGCTCATCAAAAATGATTCCGCCTGCACCTAAAACAAATATCACACTGTAATCACGGGTGTCGGGGCGGCTTGGCGCGGGGCGAGGGCCCCCTGGAGCCGAAAGGTCGCAGGTTCAATCTCGGTAACAGCTGGTGCGTGCTGTGCTGAAAGTGCCTTTTGCGCAAGATGCGAGATAGCGCTCATGTACGCTCACTTCACATGTCTTCACTTTGACTGAAGTATAACACGGGGCTGAAATAAAATCCTGCCGTTCTCTCATCAAACCGTCGCAAAATCCACTGGATGACACACAAAAAAAGCGTTCTAGCCCAAGTAAAATCAAAGCTACTTTCCTTATCTTCAAAAAACAACAACAACAACAACAACAACAAAACTGACATTTTAGAGATAGAGGGTGAGGTTTTCATCTGGCAGGGAAAAAAAACAAAAAAAACAAGCATGTGCTAAAGCCCTGAAACACAAATGTAAATTTCATAGTGAAACTGAGAGAGGCATCGGAGCTATTCTTGTGAAATTGATTTTCTTTTCTTTTCTTTTTCCCCTCGGGCTGGAAATCTGCTCATTTCAATGTTAATAAACTCAGGCTATCCTCCATTCACCACTTAGACGGTCCCTTACTGATCTTTACCCGGTAAACAACAACAGTCGTCTCGTCTGCAGCCTGGAGGACGTCTGCCCAGGTGGATTAGGGAATGATGATTAGAGGATTGGCTATCCATCCCTGTCAGCAGTGTCGAGCCGTGCTGCAACGCCGCCATGAGACACGGCCGAGCCTCCCACCCTCTCGCGTTCAAGTCTCTACAACCGCCGCCCGTTAAACCTTTATGGACGCAACACATCACTCCTGTAATAAACGGGTTGTACTCCCATTGTGACACATCACGCACCTTCACCGCGCCGGTGCATCGCAGCTAATTGGTGATAGACCAGAAATGTCAGAACTCTGCTTGCTACCCCGAGAATTAGCATATGCATATTTATGGAAGCGGATTATAGATGTCAGTGTTTCTGCAGGGATAAAATGAGCTAGTTAGGCTTGTTGGCACTGGCAGGGAGACAGATAGAGCCACAGGGAATCACTTCAGAGGGCAGTCTTGCCCTATGAGAATCCTGACCCTTCAATCGCCTACAGTTTCTCACACACACACACACACACACATGCACAAACCTCCCCGCACACGGCATCAACCAATCACGGTCTTCAAAACACCGCCACCTCCTCCTGCACTCAGATTGTTCTGGTGCATTTGGACTCTCATATTCAGACTCATTACACAGATATCCAGCAGTGCATAAAGCAGATTAATAATATCAAAGCACATCTGTGCCCTTTGGTGGTGCTGTAAATCTTGTACTGAACACTCCTGCTTCAATTACATGATGATTTAATGACTGCTAATGCAGACCTGGAGAGCAGGCCACTGCGATATAATTAGCCATGGTGGAATTGAGTGTGATGGTTACATTGTGTGCTACATGTGGAAGACAATGTTTTACACTCACCTCTGGCCCCCGCTCCTGTACATGGCAGGACTCACTGTCTCCCTCGGAGAAGGAGCCTGACTCGTCGCTGGAGTTGGTGCCGTAGGACTGCTCACATTTGATCTTGGGCCGCACCTGGTTGAAAAGGGCATCCCCTCCCACACTTTGCTCCTGCTGGTCCACATTGAGGCAGCGTGCCACATTGGAGCACGGCGAGGAGGAGAACTCAAACTGGGGCAGGCTACAGGGCGAGCCGCCACTGCCGTCCTCCGCGTAGGAGTAAGAGGAGCAGGAGCTGGAAGTCCTGGTGCGTGTCTCACAAGACGGCGAGCGCGGGCACACTTTGATTGGCACTGGGCAGCTGGTGATGGACCGTGGACGGCACAGGATTGGGGGCTCAGTGGAGGTGGTGCTGGGAGAGTAGGTCTGGGAGGTGGGGAGGGACTGGCTGGCTCCGGCCCACAGGCCCTTTGGCGTGTGCTCAGAGAGCTCCATCTCCAAAGAGTTCCCACCGGGGTAGGAATGCGCCGGGGTTCCCAGACGGTCGCAGGCCCCTGAGGAAAATATGACACTACGGCGGTCTAGCTCACCTTCCTGTTTGCAGACCCCATCACAGGAGGCAGACTTGAGGGACAAGCCTGCAGGGAAACCGTCCACGTCCTTTGGGGATGTAACAGACAGGCCCAGCTCCCCAGTGAAAGGCCTGAAGTCTTTTTTATGATCTCCCTGAGAGGTTCCTTTGTCCTGGGGGCAGACGAGTCTGTTCGCGAATAGCTGCTGCGATGTATTGGGCAGACTGGGGAGGTCCACCCCTTTCTTGAAGAAGGCTCGGAGACAGGACGGGGACTTGGTTCTCTTGGTTCTTTCCACAGACACGGGGCTGTCCATCTCCATGGCTGTCATACTGTCCTTATCCCTGGCATCCTGCTCGTCCCCTGACAGGCACAATGAGATGGCCTCTTCCTCTGCCCGTGGTTCCACTTTGATCTGGGCCACTGGCAGCCTGCCCTGGCCCGGCACTGCCCCGCTAACGCTGCTCTCCTTTAATGTGCTTGGAAAACCTGAGGTACTGGTGTGTGAGGAGGTGTCGTTATTGTGCTTGTTGCAAGCCCACTGGTATTTCCTGTATTTGGGGCATCGGGGCAGGTCTGACGCTCCGTGCCGATCAAAGTCCAGCCGGCCATCCGTGAAGTTACCGGGCACAGGCATGGCTACCCGCTCGTCGTCAGGGTGTCGCAAGGAGGTGAGGGCATCGGCGCGCCGCCGTGCCCTGGGGGAAGTGGGCCTTACTGCCTCCGACTGCATGCTCTCATCCTCTGAGTTGTTCGTCTCCGCTGCCATCTTGCGGCAGAGCAGCAAGCCGTCCTCCTCGCTGCGCAACTGGGCTTCCAGGAAGCGAAAGCATGAGTCCTCCAGGTTGTGCATGCGCAGGAATTCAGCACAGCGGATGACCTCCTGGATGTTTTCTCTGCTGAGTAACAGCTTAGCAGTGTAGGCAAACTGCAACAATGGGGCGAATCCCCTGGCAGTGACCTGCAAAAAAACAGGGAAATTGCCAGCATTACCATCAGCACAGCCATTGTTCAGAGCCCTTGGAGTGTGGTGAGACAACCCGACAGTTCTAATGACCATAAACAAACACTGTAAAGTACCAGTTAATCTTTTATCGGGTCAGCACTGAACATTCTACACTGACATGTATACGGCAGGTTGTGTGTCCAGACTCATGTTCATAACAACAACCCGTGTGACATTCTAGCACTCCATCACTGTCGCCTTTGTGGCCGCGTTACTGGCTTCCCGCACCCGCCCAGACAATATCTTGCACTTGTGAACCCTTCCTCACCTGGACTAGGTTATTTTAGCAGATGCGATCGTTTTAAGCGATGACATGCCTCATTCAGTTACATGCATTCATCCACATTTGGGAGCAGCCCAGTGCTTAATGGTAATCCTTAATGGTTACTTAATGATAATCCCTAAGAAAGCAGAGAGAAAGATTGTCCTGACTGGATGACGGACTTAGACCTGTGACCTTCACAGAACTGCTTTGCTTACCATTTGGAGAAACACGCTGTCTACGTTGACATGCATGTGTCTATTAGGGGTCGGTACTGTAACTGCACCAAGCAGGTCAGGGCTCACTCCGCCTCACTTTCTGTGTTAGTGGCCTGCGTCCTTAGGTCAAGTGCCTCTAAGCCTAATGGTTTGTAAGACTGCGGCTTATCCTCGTTGCAGCCATGTGGCGTGGGATGATAGAGGGAAGCCTTCCATTTAGACTTAATGCTAGATAATTAGGTAAACTCCTGAGCCTGCAGAAGTCCAGGCCGCCCTCTGCCACTGTTGTTACCAAATAAGCAGACGAGAGAAAGGAGCCGGGGGAGCTGGCTTAATGCGAGGCTCGTCTGCTGTTTGGAGATCAGCGTGAAGTTCACACTGGGTTGCGTTCATCACTTACTCAGGCACAGAGCTTTAGCACCCAATCCCGCTGCTTTATCCTGGCTCATTCTCTGGTGACAAATGCATTCCTGTTACTCCCGCTACTCAGGGAATGTGATCAAAACCACACGGGGAGAAAAAGGTGCGCTCACAAACCCAATTACAATGGATTCACTTTGAAACTGGGGCAGCATTGTTTGCTCTACAAAGCACCTTTTCAGGGGCTGAGTGATGTAAAGTCTTCCTTACACGACTTAACAGAGGCTCGCAGATGTAGGGAATGAGCGGCGCAATGTGGTTTTAATGAGCCCACTGTTTACTGATTGTTTTGCTTCCTTTTGTTGGGGGGAAACAACACAAGATGAATTACCCTGGGTGGAACGGTATCCGCTGTGTGAGCGCTACATCAGCTTCCAATGCCCCGACGGTCCCTGCCAGACACCCTACTAGTAAAACAGGATTTTCTCTCCTAAGTAATCAAGCTTCCAAAACCACAGCGTTTGCTCTGTGGATTTTTCCATTTGGAAACACAACCTAGCAGTATGCATGAGGAAACACAAATATGTGAGGATAAAAAAAAAAAAAAATGGCTTGAGGTCATCTGAATGAGTTTCAAAGTGAACTATATCAACGGTTTTTGCAGATATTCTAGCAGAAGGATAAAGATTTGCATTGAGTTGTTGCTTCTTTTTTTAAGGTTTAAACCCCACAGAACCACAAGCACATTGTCTTCTCCCAAAAAACAAACAAAAAAAGAGAAAAATGCTGTGAAGTTTCCTATGAGATACCAAAGGCTACAGGCACAAAGCTTTATAGCACAATATAGGATGTGACTGCGGTGATTTGAAAGTAATATGACCCCAAAATGCAGATGCGCTTAACAGAATTAAAAGCCACATTGGACAGTCGAGGTTTCCCGTTTTGAGACACCCACCTCGATTCTCAGCTCTCAGTCGCAACAATGAGAAATAAGAATTACAATCACAAGTGTGTGTATTCATGCTGCTTTTACACTGCGCCAGATTATGACAATTGTGCGAGTCGCTCATTTGATGCTAATATTGATTTGGCAACTGTGTTAATTCAAAAATAGTGCACTTGATTCGCTACGTTTATTGTGTGATTCATGGAGTGAATGATGATTTGAGTGGGTTATGCCGACTTGCCCTGCTACTGGCAAGTGAAGAATATTGCTAATTTCCAGCCTTGTGTATGTGTGTGTGTGTGTGCGTGTTTTGTTTTCACCCATGGTGCCTCTGAGTGCAGAAACCTATTCTTATTTATATGTAAATGCAGGATAAACATACAACAATTCTGCTTTTAAAAATTCAAAACACATACACCCTTTGATTTTTTTAGCGTTTGCCCCTAAATTACAGTCATGTTACCGTGATTAACCGCTAAACGCTCTCTGCCTCTGAGATGATTTTTTAATTTCATTTCAAAAGGCACTCACATATAAATACTATATGTTTGTACTTAACAATCCCATGGAGTCCCACCCTGTCACCCGTTATCCATCTACCCAGTTATCATTCATTTACCATATTTCCCTTTTATGGATGACAATTGCTCACGGCGGCCTACAGTATTTGCCATTTGGAATCCATTCGGTGCACATTGCAGCCATATTGCCTGCATTGTTACCGCTGTGGCAGCCACATTTCATCAACTCTGCTATAAAAAGCAATAATAAGGAGCATTAGCATTAGTGTGTGGACTGTGTTCCTCGGGGTATATCTAATTTTGGGATGAATTCCAAACAATACCCTCGAATTTCACTGACTAAACCGCAGAAATGTAAATGTGAGTGTAAATGCGTTGCCGCTGCAGTATCATTAGAGGCAGGCGGACGTGGGGGGCCATATGTTGAGTGTTTGTTATGATCTAAGACATCATACCTCCACCACGCTAAACAGATGTGTGGCATACTGAACGCACATCTGTTTGCGTACAAACACATGACTGCTACAAGCCCTTCGCGTAGGACCGTTCCTGCGCATCCATCAAGGGGGATGCTGTTTGAGCGAGCCCGGCTGATGAATCTATTCTTTGCCTGTTCGGTCCCGTGGATCCACAGGCTGCAGCCTCCCAGAATGCCTCTGGGCTGAAGCACCTTGCAGCGAGCTCTGTGCAGCAGTCTGTCCAGCGGCATCGCACCTATCAGTCATTGTTAAGAGGAAGCTGCTGACTCTACATCCATGCGGGGGGATGGGGTGTGTGTGTGTGTGTGTGAATGTGTGTGTGTGTGTCTGAGTGTGACGGATTGGGGGAGGGGAGAGGCTTTGACTGGACTATCCGCTCTACTGATGAGCACAGCACATCCACTATGCTACTGCTGCAGCACTGCTCAGGCTGCATCACCGCTCACACACATGTACACACACACACACACACACATGCATAACACACCAGGCAAAACCAAATGTCTCAGCAAACTGCACGTACTGGGCCTCAAATGCAGAGAAAGCTAGGCTCAGCTGACACCGGCCTCTCGTCGTTAACCCCTTCACTTCCACACGTACACAGATGCACGCACAGGCAGCTGGGCAAGGTGGATTCAGCCGCGCCGACCGCAGCGGTGAAGCTGGTCTGGTTTAAATGAGGCAGGGCGGCCGGCCTGCTGCATCCAGGCCTGCTGATAAACAGCAAAGCTGCTGGAGGAAAAGTGCTGAGCGTACCAGGGATCTATTTTCAGCTAGTATCAGCAGCTGCTGCCTGCGGGAGTGCATCTTTATGTGTGCCCTGCACCATATGTGATTACTCCACTGTTACAACCAGCACAGCAGCCTAATGAAGGCAAGCGTAAAGGGAGCGACATGAGGATGAAGGCTGGGAGGGGTGTGTGGGAAGGGCTGGAGAGGGGATAAAGACGAGCGAAGGAAAGATTGAGCCAGAGGGGGGGAAAGGGAGGAAGATGAAATGAAAAGGGAGGAAGACGAGAGGGAGGATGTGACTGCTTCCTGGTCGTTAGCGGGCCGCCGTGACGTATGAAGCATTTCGGCTGTTAGTAGCACTTATTGTGCGAGTTAAGACAAAGAGACAAAATTAATCAACGTGACAGATTGGGGCCATTTTAGGCTAATGCGGCCCTGCACTGTGTCTGCAGTGGACAGGCGATACCATTACAAGGCAGGAAATTATAGGCAGTGGCGTATCGCAGACCCGAACAATTCACATGACATTTTTAGGAACGCTGCCAAATATCCTTTCATAAGCGAGCTGAGAAATACTATACTGCCCTCCCTCCCTCCATCTCTCTCTATCTCTCTCTCTCTATCCTCACTCCCTCCGTCTCCCTCCTCCTGAACTGAGCGCTCTTCCCTTACATCGGCCTTTCGCCTCTGAAGAAGAGAGGGCTAATTTATGCAAATGTGCTCCAGTGAATTCCTGCATGTCATGCATGCTAATGAGGACATGGCATGGATGACAATGGAGTGCTTCCCCACGCAAGAAAAACACTCCCTCTCCACTCGACAGAGAGAGAGAGAGAGAGAGAGAGAGAGAGAGAGCGAGAGCACAGCCGACGCTTTAACATCAGATCTGCTGAGTAACCTGACATTAACCTCTGCCTTCACAGACAAACAAAAGGAGCCTGAGTCACAGTGCTAATGGAAATGAAATGGGCCCCGTACTGTATGCTGTCATGACGCCATTGTGGGTTAAAGCGGCATGCTGGGAGAGATGGAAGGAAATGCACAGGAACAATGACTTTTCCGGTGGGCGACGGAAAAGCTCCTGGGCCAATTTAAAGCCTGTTACTGAGAACACTGACGCAGCCATCGATGCTATTAACCCATCACACAGCTTCCATCAGCCCACAGCCTCTTTAAGGATGCATTATACTAATAAAGGGAAAGGCCAGTACCAGACTGAAAGAGAAATAATAATGGGAGTCAAAATAAAGCAGATAAATCTGAAATGCGGTGCCCTACCAAGCGTCTGCAGACCTGTGATGCTATACTAGACTAAGGCCTGGATCATATGACAGTCATATGTCAGTATTTTAAAAAAAAAAACCCTCTGTTTTCCAGCTATCCACACTACCACACCCGACTGTCATCTCCAACGCTAAATGTTTTGGAGAGCGTTTTTGAAAAGCCCCATGGAAAACGCAGAGCTGTCGGTAAGTAAACTTCCCCCCTGACAGTGGATTAAATCAGATAGTGTACTTCTTAATCCCCTCCTAATGCAGCTTACAGTACATGGCCAGACACTGGAGAGGACATGACCCCACCTCTTCACCATTTAAGACAACTACTCTTATTTTAAAGGAACATGATGTCTGCAGGCTGCGAGCCCGTTATCCCCCCCCAAGTGAGTGTTTTCTGCTAAATTAGGAATTTGCTTCATTCGCCAAGTACATGGATGTATTATGAATTGCCCTTATGGGCTGGTGCCATGTAGGATTGAACAAATAATGTCACAACAGCAGATTATATGTGGAACAAAATCAAATACGCTAGATGTACTTGATAAATTCATCGAATATTGTGAGTTTCAGGTCTGCCGTCAGAATTTATTTTGTGATCTGATCCAAATTCCATTGCTTTCATTAAGCAGGATGTTTGCTGCTTAAATGTCTGGGGTTTAGAGGTTAAATATAAAGAGCATAAACACAGGGATCACTCTGCGGGCTGTCGCCCAGCAGGCTGGCTGCTCAAGGTGCTCCTCCAAGCAGCCTCTCACACTCAGACAAAGACCCCGCATCTCCTCTGTCAGCTTATGGGATGAGATGTGTCCTTGTGTTGGCAGAGAAAGAGAGACCCCCTGCTAAACCGGGGGGCCGGGTATTAGTGCCAGCAATCCCCACCGCATCGTATCACTCTTCCCGCAACCCCCTCCTCTTCTTCCTCCACCCAACCCCCATCTTTAGAGGAGGCAGAGCTGTGCGCCTGGCTCCCGGCTCCCACCATCTGTCTAATAAGCTGTGTATGTGTGATCGTCTCCTGGCCGGGCACAAGGTGTGGGCCAGGCTGTGTGAGGCCCCTCAGATTAGCTGGCATTGTGCGGGTCGAGCCCCGATCAACTGTTTGGTCTGCGGAGGAGGAGGAGGAACGTCTCATCAGCGCCCTCAACCTCCAGCGCATTACCTGGTGCAACAAACTTAAACTAGGGTTGATATCTGCCTTTTTATGATCCATGTCAGGTATGAAAGAGATTACTCTCTAGCTCTTTTTAAACAGATTTTTTTTTAAATATTATTTGGCAGCACATTGCTCATCTTTTTATTTTGCATTCTCGCAATATTCTCTGTTCATTTTGTTTAAAACATTTCATTAAAAAGAGATTTACCCAAGTAATACTTTTCTTGTATATTTTAATGTGTCGTGATGTTC
>OMLB01006885.1:2672-14775 GCA_900302555.1 Myripristis jacobus | reverse complement strand
AAAATGTTTTTAGAAAAATTAGTAGAGGGATAGACGTCAAATACTTCTATCCTTCTACAAGTTTCTATCTATAGTTTGTGGCTGTGCTTCTGTGTTGTTTCAGGTCACAGTTCAAGACCAAGGCCTCACGTCTGCATATTGATGGATCTCGTCCACATGTGTTTATACGGTTATGTGTTTATTCAAAGTAAAGGACCAGACACCTGTGAGAATACATTTCTGTATTTGTCTTTCATCTTCCCTGATTGGCTTTGCTGTTTAATCAGCAGCACACTAATGATGAAAATACCAAGCTATCCATGTAATTACTGAGACAGCTCACCAAATGTATTCATTTTTGCTGCTGACTCCCCCACACTGCGGTATGGGCTTTACATCAACCATGACGCAAAAGAACAGACTGTTTGCTAATGATTGTGGGCCTTTACTCACCCTTTGTGTTAAATCATGCAAAAACAATGACACCAGTTGAGCAGACTAATGATAGCTCAGTGTCCCAGTTCTCTGGCGTGTTGCTATGTATTTTGGGATCAGAGGGGATATGCCAAGAGGATGTTGTTTTGGTTGAATGTCCCCATCGTTTGAACCACACATGCTGTTGTGTGTGACTCGGTCCAGGCAAACACTCTCCGTTTGCCTGGAATGAATCCTCTCACAGCACATTCTAACACTTTGCCTTATATGAATGGCTGTAAAGTCTGAAGATGTGAATGCTTGGCTTGTCCAGAGGCTAAGGGGAAAAAGGATTTCTTTATTTTGTCTGCTTATCAGTTAGTAAACCCCAAACTGATACCACCCCAAGATTAAAACAAGGGGTTACTTTAAGTTTTGAAATTCACTATATTTCAGACATGTAGAGGATGTGAAGAGAGCTGCCATACTTTGTTTGATTTGAAAAAAAAAAAAAAAAAAAAAACTTAGTTTACAATTATTTTTTTTTTAACTCAAATGTTCAGGTAAATCTATGTGAAAATTTAGTCTTGATCTTCAGAGATTATTTTCTGGCAGATGTGTGAGAGGTAGGTAAGGATTTGCATCCAAGTGCAGAGAGGAGATGATGAAGCCAAGAAGGAGAAACACCAAAGTGTCATTCAGGCAGGCAAACACAAACTGATTCAGCATATTTCAAAAGTAGGGGTGTGGGTCTTTGCCTTGACAACAATGCGATTCGATTCAGAATGCATTAGTGGGCGATTCAACTGCAGAACATTTTTGCGGTGGTGGTGTAAAGGCATGTGGCTTGTGGGCTGTGTTTTCTGGTGCATGTCATGCCGCCATTTTTCACTGGCATGTTACTGACATCTGCCATTTTACAGGCAACATGTGCTCAGCACCGTAATAAATGACACACGTTTGTGCAGTCAAAGAGAGAGGTTGTTTGTCCTCCCGGTCTCTCCAAGGCTCTCCAGGTGCACTGAATGTCCCTATGGGAGCTGGTTGTTTAAAATACTTTTTGGCAGGGGGTTGAAGCTCTTTCTGAGTCTTTCTGTGTGGGCCTTAAGCTGCCTGCAGACTGTGAGATTACAGTAATCTCAGAATTTTATTGCAACATGGATCTAATAAACTTGGGGAAGACATCAAGTTTGATGTATTTAGACTGTACAATGATCACACGTACTGAATCTTATAGGCTATGACACAAGTCAGTATACAAGAAAACTTCATCAGTGTGCATCATCCATCTGTACCGCTATACAATGAACCTAAGGAAGAATCAAGCTCTTGCAGTGGTGGCATCAATGTGTTTGAACAGAAATCCAAAGAAGAAGAGGAGGAGGAGAATGTGGACCCAGTTGTTTTCTAAATGGACTGTTTGCAGGTGGCTGGAGATCCTGACAGCTTTAGTCCTGCACAGGACTCTTGCTGAAGGGATGCTAATAGCTGAAAACAATTAGTAGCTGAAAACAATGAGTACAAGTGCAATTAAACACCGTGCTAGCAATGTAGATAATTTACATCCCTAGCAGAGCATTTCCTTGCTAACAGCTGCAAAGCTTGTTTGTTTGATCTATTCACATTTTTTGTGTTGTCATTTATTGACATTGGTCAGTTTTCTCCAAAATGCCTGCAGGGTCTCAGGAGCATTACATGTGCACATGGAGAGCTCCAGAAGTTCACATCAGAGCACTTCAGCACTCGCTGATTTCACAGTGAGACAGCTCTAAGCCCATGTGGACTCAGCAGGAGCACACTCAATCCATGAGACCACACTTCTGGACATCAGTATTTCAGTGAAGCCCTGGTCCCTGGGTACCTCCTGTGTACAAAAGTCTGAAAATGAGCCACAACACAGCAAAATTAAAGCAGGAACCAGTATAGTCACAAACTGTATGACAGAAGCTTGGGCGGCCGAGTTGCATCAATGTCAAGCTCTGACTTTGAATCAGATGATCACATGAGAACAGAAGGACCATAGCACAATAATTCACACTGTCGGAAGGCCTCCTGCTGTTTCATCCAATTTCGGTGTGTGAATTTGTCTGTGTGTATGCTAGTCACGCTTGTACTTGCATGTATCTATCTGTGCGTGTTTGAGTGGGTGTCTGCCTGGAGTGTGACCTGCCCTGCTGTCACGCAATTGCTTTGTGTGTGTGTGTGTGTGTGTGTGTGTGTGTGTGTGTGTGTGTGACCTTAATACAAGCTGATCAGGTCGGTCGCTGGGGAGTCTGGACGTCTGCCAGAGAAAGGGAGCGAGACTGAGACAGAGAGAGCAAGGGAGCGAGAAATGGGGGTGATGAGAGAGAGACAGATGAAAAAAGAGCAAGAGTGAGAAAGAGGGTATGAGATGAGGGAAAGAAAGCAGCAGTGGGGGAGACAGAGAGAGGGAGAAAGAGATATAGAGAACTCAACAGAATCAAAGAAAGAGACAGATGGAGACATAGGCTGAGAGGTAGAGAGACACAGAGATAGGGTAAGGACGTGTAGTGTGTTGTCCTTAGTTTGCTCAGTGTCCAGACCAATCCTCTTGTCTTCTGTAACTAGCTCACTGCTAACGCTGTGGCATACATTTCATTGAGCAATAGCAGGTGTCAAGCATGATCTCAGAAGTGAGAATATGAGAAGTTATAGTAGCTCGGTGGTCACTCAAATTAAATGCAATCATTTTGGTCAGTTTTGTGCAGGTGACTGGTAAACATTTACATAACAACCTTGCTGCTGTTGCTCCACTGGCTTGGTGCATTGTTGAATGAATGCAAGTAGTGAGGGAATGTGGTTTGAACATTTTGGCCTGAGGTAAACAAGGAAAGATCATGACGTCACCAACAGATTCTAAGAAATCAAATCTCACATTTTGGCATGTGGGTGGGGTAATGTGATGCACTCACCAAAATCATAAGGAATCTGCCTATGGCAAGTATGAATGCACTCACCAAATATCATGTTAATCCACTGGCTATGCAACCAGTCAACATAACACATGCTGGTGGAAATCTTCTGAAATTGCCATAGTTTTGCAACCATTGGGTTCATGTCACCTTACAGTTAAGGTCACTTTTTCCTACAGACACCTTGTAGAAAATGGGTGCCTGTGTAACCAAGTGGTTCAAGTGGATCACGCACATCGATGCCAGATTAAACTGGACTGACAGGCTGTCAGACCAAGGATACACTATGGCAGTAAATAGGGCAATGGAGGACTAAATAAAAACACAAAAGGGCATACATAATGTGGGCTGCAATCAGACAATCAAAGGGTGAGGACAGGGACGCACCAAAGGGATACCATATGTCTCACAATGAAAACAACTGACAGCACAGGTCAGGGAGTCACACTTCTATCGGGTCACTATCAGATCTATTTCCATATTCAGGTCAAAGTACCGAACTGGGCTACTCAGCTCAAAAGTTGTTTTGTGCACACACTGTTAATAAGTTGATCAAACCACATCACACACTTGGGGGCCACTTTAGTCTGCTCCTGAATGGAAATCCAAATCCAAATCCAACTAAACTATGTGTTTCTTCTGATAACAACTGCTGGCCGGCTGGTATGGAGCCAGTGTCTGTGACCAGGAAAGGAGCAGCTACACGATGGACTACATACTCTTTATGTGGGTACCCCTTTCTGTGGGTACCCATTCCATGTTTGTCTAGGAATAAACAGTATGTAGCTCTTTGGACATACTCAATACCTGCATCACTTCCTGTAGCCCCTTGCCGGTTGAGGATGTGTAACCATGGTAACCTGCACCAATATCTACTGGCATCTGAAATGACAGCGAACATACACATGATGGACATCTTGAGTTTCTGGCTTTTCTTCACTTCTGTGGGAGGACTGAGACCACAGGCAAACTCACTCTGTAGCTTGCAGGCAACTTCGTTCCAAACACTGCTTGGATTTAATATGTAGCATGTAGCTTATGTGTAATTTCATGGTTAGTTTCCCTTAATTTACATGAAACTACCACACTGCATTGTGGGATACCTCTGCCAGTGTAATGTCAGCATTTGCATACTCTAATATTTCACCAAAAATAGTATGCAATACACATACAATTGGATCATAATAAGTCTAAAAATATTCTGACATACATACGTGGAATTTGTTATTTTGGGATGCAGTCCATATGCATCTACATAACTCATAAATTCAGCAATATTTTCTCTGATTTTCCAGTTTCCCCATTTAATTTTAAATTGCCCAAACCCCACAAGTGTGAAAAAATTTAGTGTATACCTTGAACCAGTTTGTTAATGAAACACTTGAGGTTCATTTAAAGGTCTCTAATTAAGTCATAATGGACAGCATATTATCATGACAGACATTTGGGGTGGCAGCTGCCTGGCCTAAATAGACTATCCTGTAACCATGAGGTCACCAGGTTTGACTGCTGCAGCTATTATATTTCTCATTAGTCAGTCCTTGAGTCTAAACTGAAAAGTGGTTGAGCTTTTTCCCTTTAGCTTTTAGTTAATCCACAATACTGTATTTATATGTGTCAATGCACTTAGTGGCATTGACACATATAAATACACAGCTCCCAAACCACAACCACCCAAACCACCCAAAAAAGCACCTAAAAATGTGAACAAAGTGGATTATGCAAATATAAAAACAACAACAAAGTACTATCAGGTTGCTTCTTCCTGACACAAGGTTACTGTGCAGAGGTTTCATGCAGACACCACCTGTCTGATCTACTTTCCAATTCAAATATGGAAATAAGAGGAGAATGGCTGTTTAATTTCCTCAAATAACGGATACTGGGCATTTTGTATTTTTTTTTTTTTATTGGCATAATCTTTCTTCATGTTTGTTTATGTGCTGAAGTGTAACTCTGGGAGCTGTTGCTATTTTTGCCCCCACTCCTTAGTGGCGTCGCTGTTTTCATCACTTGATGGCAATTTCTCCAAAATTTGATGTATATATTGAATCAGTTCATTAGTGAAAAACAATGACTAGAGTTCATTTAATGGCCTCTGATTGATTTAAGTCATAATGAACAACATATTATCATGACAGACATTTGGGGTGGTGGTTGCCTGGCCTAAAGAGAATATCCTGTAATCGTAAGGTCACCAGCTTGACTACTGTGGCAGCTATTATTTTGCTCACTAGTCAGGCCTTAGGTCTAAACTGAAAGTGGTTGAGCTCTTGCCAGTGAGCATACTAGACTTTGCAAGTGCCATGTTTGTATTGTAATGATTAAAAAAACACCATGTGATAGAGTTAAACTATTTTATTGACAGCTGGAATAGAATAACAATACACCAAATTGTGCATTTACTCAACAATATAACAGTTTGCCAAAGAATATGCAAAGATACTTGTGTGTTTTAAATGACAATGCAGCAAATAGAACTAAGGTTCAGCCATTTTTGTTACTCCTTTCTGATAACAACCAGGTCCTCCAGGCCATAATGCATGAGCAACAACAAGAGGCGATGCAGGCGAAGAATTCCTCTAACATCACTATTCACATTTGCTGCTTAAAGCTGATGTGTTTTTTGACTGGGATGATAACGGCCAAAAATCTAGAGAAGCGGGTTTGTGAGTGGAAGGTTGTCAGTTTGAATCTCTGAAGTAGCCGAGAAAGTCTTTGAGGGGGCGATTTAAGAGTGAAAAAACAGAAAATTGTCCCATTATCAGTGAGATATATCTCATCTGCATTGCATCCAAATGTTGCACATGCCTCCAGATAGCACAAGAAGGCCCGTGAAAAAGTTTCATCAAATATCCCAAAACCAATGCATCACCTTCAGGTCCTAATTTGGGGCCCTAAAAATGTAACATCCAGAAAAGGCCAAAATGATAGAAAAGAAGATGTAAGGCTGTTAGATAAGAAAAGAAAATACCTACATATACAACTATAGGATGTTGAGTGTTCACTGGTTTTGGGGTTGGATTTGAAAATAGGCCATGAGCCTATCAAACAGGGTGTAATTGATCAGCAATATGTCAGCTTTAAAGAGATAATTTTTGTCAGGGATGGGGTTGAGAAAGAGAAGCTCTGAAACTTCATGGAGTTTGATTCCCACTGGGGTCACCCATCCTAAAAATTTATTCACTGACAGTAATGTAGGACGCTTCGGATGAAAGGATCTACCAGATGGCATGTGGGGGAAACTTTTACAAGGGTTGGGGCTGGGGGGGGCCTCTGAGGAAAAAAAAAAAAGTTTGGGCACTGCCGCCTCTGCAGCACAGCAGACTGGAGGAAATGTGTTGCTTTTGGGATCCACCAGCCACCGTTTCATAACAGCACCAGAGGACCTGCATGTACCCTTTCATCCTCCCACTCCTCCAACCCCTTTTCCCAGAGAGAATATGATGTGATATGTGTCTAGCAAACATACACACTGTCACTTTAAAAGGACACAGAAACAGTGCTCTCCTTCTTCTCAATAAGTAAAACCCATAAGAGGACAAAGATGTGGACGACTGAAGCTCAGGAAACAGAAAAGATTTCTAAAGAACTTTAAAGGGAATTCCAGAATATCCAGATTCACTTTTAGGTTGATATGCAAAAGCAGACAGAGACTCACCTGCCTCTCCTGTGCATTATGTAAATGATAAAGGTAACCAAATTATTTAAAAAAAAAATAAGTTTAAAAAAAATGGAAAAAAAATGGAAAAAAAAAGTAATTGCAATGTGATTAAGACAATACTGTGAGGTGGAACTCATATGGACACAGCACTCTGATCATGCTGATGTCACTCTAAGGACAGTGTAGTCACACAAATGTGTGTGCGATGTTTCTGGCATTAACAAGGACCAGAGCGTATTTTACACCCTCATCACATTTCTTTACAGCAATACTATACAAGTTAGACAGTTACACCAAGGTTGCTCTAAGCGGTACGTCTTTGTCACTTTTAATCAATACATTTAGCAATGAACCTCCTCCTTAAAGGGACAGTTCATTTTGAAAACAAAATGAAAAATTGCACTTCCCCTCTTGCTGTTCTGTAGGACAGTAGTAGTGCTTTCTTCCTCTCATTGTTACTGAGTGCTGGATACTGGACTACTTTCAAATTCAAATGCAGTCAATGGCAGGGGGCTAACAGTTAGCATTTGGAGCATCCAGCCAGTATCCAGCAATCAGTAACAATGAGAGGAAGATAGCACCACTACTGTCCTACACAACAGCTGGTGGGGAAGAGAAATATCAATTTCTTTCAAAATGAGTCAGCCATCCCTTTAAACTGGTCGCCAATAGCATGAGAAAACAAAATCATGCTTATTCTGAGAAGTATTAAAGCACAGGAACATAAGAAGCATCTTAATAATATCATAATAATCATAATAATATCACATTACAATAAGCATCCAGTGTTTCTCACTGGCCAGTAATGGAATTGTGGTGGGGAGCTTATTGTCAATATATGATGTGGGTGATAAATTATAATAATTAATTGTCCTTACCTACAGTGACACCAGTGTGTCCAATGGAGCCTAATGGTGAGTAAGAAGCAATATGCAGGTATTTACACTGCACTCATGTGAACTGTCCATCTGAATGTTATTCAGTTTCACATGCCTCTATAACTGAACAGTGTCAAGATACCGTTTAGAAATGGCATGCAAGTTTGGGGCAAACTAATTTTATTTCTCTCCCCCATTTTCGCAGCTGAGAGTGCATTAATCATGACAGAAAGCATAACAGGATTCTGTGCTGCCTCATTATTTACCTCCACAAACTCAGCACAGCCCTGATTACATCTCTTGTTTTGCTGCAGCGCTGCCTTTTGTTGCTTGCCTGCTTTCTGGAGAGCAACCTACTCCAGGCTTGGCGTGCTGTGTCTTTGTCTTCTGTTGTTATGAACAAAACTGCGCTCCTGTAACATTTTTGGATCATTCCTGTTGCACCAGGAAACTATCTAGTCTGCCGCTATATGTCTGTCTTGTGTGAAGACTGCAAGAGCCCTGGCCACACCAAACCATCTGAGGCTGCACTGAAACTCCAGTGGCTGCAGTTTGTCCTGTTAAGCTCAAGAATTGATGACAAAAATTATATAGTATCACCTTAAGTGCGATTAAGTCATGTCATATGATAATTTACCTCATGCTGTTTTTTAATGGGTTGTTATTTGTTTGATTGTTGTTGTTCTTCAATTTCGTTATCACAAACCACATTAGTAGGGGAGGAACCACTTTTTAGAGCCACTGTAAACGGCTCTTACCACACTATTGTCCTAATCAGAGAGATAGCAATGATTGTGAAAGGACATAAAGGAAGGAAAAGGATAATGACTAAAATGTTAAATTAAATCTCAAGATCAAGGAGAATGCAATCAAACACTGTTTAATTGCATTGCCTGAGAAAGCTAAAGGAAAATTTAATGGACAGTCATGGTTTTGTGGTCTTGTACCTATACTGTACGCCTAAAACTTATTAATAAGACATGTTAGCTGTTTAATGTATGTACAGGAATACAACTATCCCTAAATTTTCCTTTTATTGATCTTGGGCAATGGCACTAAGATGATTTCCTTTATCTTGACAGTTCATGAAATACATCCTGAAACACATTTTAGGAAACGTCTGGTTTTGCAGAATGACAACCTAAAAGTCAGTTTTAGTGGAATTGCTTTCACTTTTAGGTGACAGAAAGATTTCAGTAGAACCTAAGTAGATTTGTTACATATGGACTGCAATGGCTACATTGCAAATGATTATTATTTTTTACTCTTAACTGAGAAAGCCACAAAGTAGCAGAATGTGCATTCAAACATCAGGAATGAAACAATAACATCATTTTGTAAGTTTAAAAAATAGGTCAGTTAAGAAACAGGTTAGAGTGTTGAAATAGTCACGCTGCAAAACAGGTTGGTTTGTTTCTTTCCTTATGTTTTTTGCTTTGCTCCAGTGTGACCACATCAAGGAGTGGGGAGGATACACAAATAGATAACTGAAATAGCAGAATAGCAGAAATTCATTGGAACATACCAGTAATGTCCATCGATGAAACTAAAGGTATTTTAAATAATGGGTTGGAATGGTGACAATGCAAAACTTTTTTTTTTTTTTGCTTCATTTTTGATTATTTTATGTGACAATTCTTAGTCCTTAGCCCTGACAAAATGTTTATCAGTGTGTTTAAGGCCTCTACTTACATTACAATTGATAGTAGTAAATAATTAACATCCATGAGGCAGACACATTTAAAATAAGGGAAATGAAATATACATTTTTGGTGCAGAATATGCTCACTGCAACATCTAGACAGTTCCTTAGCTCATTCATTTGCCGTCAGAATTACATCTCTGAATGCAGCAATCAACATCAGATGCGAGAACAAAAGACTTTGATGAGCATGATCACACAATTCTACAATACACAGACATTAATCACTCTTAATCCCCCTAGTATTGTTGGCACACATTTTGTCTTTCAGTTAAAACTTTTAACTGTATCCCCAGACTTTTCCTGCCACGGTCAACTGTATATATGTCTACACCAAATAAAAGTTACATCCAAAAGAAAGTCTGCAAATCTGGCCATCAGAGCAGATCCACTTACTGCATGCATGCCATACGACTGCTGCCATGCTGCTCCACCCCCAAGAGGAACTGTCTGCAAAGCTGTTTTTCAGGTTTTCACCTGTTACATGGTGGGAATGATCTAGTCAACAGCTTACAGACCGCACTGGCAACTGGAGTGCTGCAGGTTAGATATTTATAGAGACATGATGGGAAACTTATAACCTCAACTTTCTAAATCATTAAATCATGACTACATCTTGATCATTTGTGTTTGCTCATATTCTCCAGAGAGTTACTCTTACCATAAACAAAGCTGATACGCCAATACGTCATGAACGTTTTATGCTAAGTGTGTAAACTTTCCTCTTTCATTGGTCCTCAGTTGATCAATCAGCCCTCGGTTTTGGCACAAATGAATACTGACAAAAATACTGACACATTCCTAGGGTCATTTTATGAAGAGTTGTTATATGACTGATGCACAACATCTTATTTATAACCTCGTTAAAAAGAAAACATTCCCTTTTCTTGTAAGTAGACGTTTTGGAATATTAATATTAAAATCTGTTCTATACACAATTTCGACTAGTGACAAATTATCTTAAGAGACACCGATCAGAAATTCTCAGGTGAGCACCCTTCCATATGGCATTATATCTTAGCTCATTTTTACTTTTAGCAAGATTGCTCAGATGCTACATGACAATCTCCCTGGGAGGATTTATGCCCAGAGATTACTGTAATGGCACACCGTCAATGGAAAACACTGATGCACTGGAGGAAAAAATGACAGGTTTCAACAAGTGATTTCTGGTTCCTGCATTCAGACTTATTAAACTTATTTCAAAAAGTTTTAAATCTGCACAGGCCAAAAACTCTGCTAATTTCAAATAATTGTTAGTTGGGTAGCAGGGCAATATGACTGGTGTATTAATTATAAAATCATTATAACTGGTTAAAAAAATGAGCAACAAATTGTTTTAGGTCCATATATGCACAAACTATAAGTAAAACTATAGCAGGATCATTCAAGTTATCTGATTGATCTGATTGAAATGAAAAACCACTGGCTAAGCTTGTCATTTTTGTCAGCATGTACTGAGCAACTGAAACTGTGGAGACTGGACTGCATGTTTCTGCTTATTGCTTTACTGAATGTAGCTAATTTGTTTAGAAAAGAAATACAGTATTAACATCCCTGCAGCACTGCTACTGGCAAAACAGAGACCATTTTTGCAAAGGTTTTCAGTGAAACCATTCAGATTTTTATCAAGTCTTACTAAAATAATTATGTATTTTGATTTGTGGTAAGTTAATTCAGAAATTTGGCCATCACAAAAAAAGAAAAAACGAAAAAAAAAAGTGACTTTTTTGTCTCTTGGTATACAGATGGAAGTTATTGTCTCTGAAGAGGAAATGCCCAAAAAACTGAATTCATTCATCTTAAAAAAAAAAAAAAAATCTGAATTCAACTGCTACATATGTATTTATTCCTCAATTGATCTTGGGTTTCAACCCAGCGTTTTTCATTTCACTTCTTTCTGTGTAGCTAATAGCTCATGCTAAATCTTATCAAGTTTTAGGCTAATGAATTAGTAGTTTTATTCGATCATGCGGCTTCTACCAGCTAATGCTACAATCTTACGGTAACTACCAAAGATATCCCTTCCCTCCCTCATAATTTTCATGTGAATCAACTAAGTCATAATAGATTAACTTTGGCTCACTCCAAAAACACTAACAGCTGTAATATATACACATAAAAAAAAAGACATTTAGAATCATAAAGTGCCCAAATTAAAGACGTGACTTTCATTGTTTAATAAACTATACATTTCTCTACAGTGTGCATGTTGTGTTCCCTTTGAATTCATCCTATTTTTGTGTCTTTTTTTTTAAACATTAAACCTGACGTCAGTCCACACAAATCCTTTGTTTGGATGATGCAAAGTACATTTCATGCTTCCTTCCTCTCTCCCTTCTTTCCTCCCTCTGTTCCTCCCTCCATACTGACTTGTAGCATGGCTAATCACCAGGTGCCTTGGCAGTCTATGGATTAGGGCTGTAATTTAGAATAAAGGGGACGCTTCTCTGCACAGCCTGAATACTACTGTCAGACACTGTGAGTGGTTGTTTCCGTTCCCTAAACAAAATCTCCCTCGCTCATCCAACAA
>OMLB01006882.1:2882-25914 GCA_900302555.1 Myripristis jacobus | reverse complement strand
ATAATAAAAATGTATAACATTAATAAAATATGAAATACATAATATAAATAAGACTACATAGTGACTTGATAATATATGTATATTAGCATGTTTTTAATGTTATGATAAATACTAAGGTCCAAATGATGTGGATTTTTTAAGGCCATTACTGATGTTTTTGGGCTAAATGTACTGATAGATGATATGAGCCAATACTCAAAAGCTTTAAGGTAAGATATCTATAAAGCTGTTTCCTCTCATCTGTCATAATAGCAGAGGAGAATGGTGGAAGATGTCCACATATGTGGCTCTAACCTCAGCAAATGTAAACTCTTTCACTTTGGCTTCACTGTTAATATCAGTGAGGATGGACATTATCAAACGACCGCATCACCGTCGAGACAATAATGACGGTCAAGCACACCCTCTTGTGTAATAACGCTTAAAAACCTCATCACTGAAAATATTACTCCGCCTATATCTTATTGTCTGAGTCTGTGTGGTTTCCATGGCAACACGAAACGTTTCACTGAAAGATTCTGGGAGTACAGCAGAGCACGCTCTCTGACCTGTTCACCAGGCAAGTAGATAGGAAGGCCAGAAGCATCCTGTCAGATGCCACCTACCCCTTGTTCTCCTGTTAAGAGTAACAGGTACAAGCATTCTTTTGTCCCTGCAGCCATCACTATCTTAAACTCTGGTCAGGGGAGGAGTTAGCCAGCTCTACCTGACAGAGCTTTTCCATGGCCGCCTGAGGCCCATGTTGTATGCATTCAGTGTTCATACACTTTACCTTTATATATGTAGTGTTGGCACTTGTATTTATATTTATATATGTATTGTTTCTACTGCACTATTGTTTTTCATCTTCTGTTGTTGACTATGGTTGTGCATGGCGGATCACCATTCCTGCCCTGATGATACTGTGGTTTGTGCTATTGTACATATCTGTTACTAGCTCGTGTCATTTGTATGTTTTTGTCGACTGCAAAACTAATCGCACCCCATGGGGGACATAATGAATAAAGTTGAGTTGAGTGAGTTTTGCAGCCTCTTAGCTGGTCAGATAAATTATTCATATAACCCCAGCCAAGAAGCCATAACCGACTTACGTCTTAAACCTAACATAATCCTAACCCAAATCTTTACCAGTAGGCTAAGAAACACAAGAATGACAGCTATGGACTACAAGAAATAAAATTCACACACTTTACGATGGCAACACACTAGAGGTCGCCAAACGATCAACTACAGATCAACAAAGAGTAACAACTTCCAAACGTTCGCTTTTATCCGTCCTCGCTGGGACAGTAGGATACTGTTATTTTTGTTTTTCATGCTCATGTTTGGTAGCTATTTTTCCCAGTGAGTCATTCAATGTTCTTACACATTTACTTGCAAACGTATTATAATATATATTCTCAATGTAATTGCGTATTTTTTTGTGATTAATGTGCTACAGTGAACGATCTGCTCCGTCTACCGGACAACAGGAAGTGAACTATCTTGACTATCGTTTCTCCTCTTTGTCTGACGGCGACCAACGGCTCCTTGTTTCCTTCCGGGTCAAATCCTGCTTCGAAGTTTAGAAACCATAATAGCAGTCTGGTGGATTCAGGTCTGGTTTTTAACTGATGAATTGTTAGCATTGCCCTTTTAATGAATTAAAACTAGGCTTAACTGTCGTTTGTCATGGCTGGTTTACCGCCGGGAGACCCTCAGCTGGTCTCTATGATCGTCAATCATTTGAAAACACAGGGGCTTTTCGACCAGTTCAGGAGGGACTGCCTGGCAGACGTTGATACAAAGGTAACGGCTGCCTGTTTCACACACTGTTTAAGCTAACTGTTCACCTTCATACGTTTAGGTTTGTTGTGTTAGCTAGTGCAGTTTACTGTGTGTGTGAAATAAAATTAAAACCCGAGATAATTTAACTGGAAGCAGGTGTCCCCATTGTTGGTACAGTTTTGGCATCTCAAAACCTTGTGTCTACCGATGCTAAACGATATGTAGGATCATACATAGGAATGTTGTTCATTAGTTTACCATGGCTTGAAAAAAAATGCTTTTTACCAGATTATTTAGGCTATTTACCCCGTAATTATAGCAGTTGCTTGTGTTAAATCTCCATTACAGCCAGCATACCTGAACCTGAAACAAAGAGTGGATAACTTTGTTTCAAATCATCTCTCCAACCACACATGGAGTCCTCATTTGAACAAGAACCAGCTGAGGAACAACATCAGACAGCTGGTGCTACAGTAAGTGAGACCTGCACGCTGAATTGACCGTAGCTCCCTCCCCTGCTGGCATGAGTTTTGCATTTCTAATTCTGCCTTGAATGTGCTTTGTCATGTTTGTGGTGCACCAATAACCCAAACGTAAAGAGAGACTGTTCTTCCTAGATCTGGAATGCTGGAACAGGGAGTTGACAGGATCGTGGCCCAGGTGGTAGATCCCAAAATCAACCACATCTTCAGGCCACAGGTGGAGCGGGTGGTCCGCGAATTTCTGTCCCCCGGCAGTTGTGTGGAGGAACCTCCTGCCCCGCTGGCCTCAACAGAGATGAAACTAGACAGCGGCATTCTTGAGCAAGGTGCACAGCATTTGATACCTGTCATATATTGTCTATTTATTCATTTCCATTATTTGTTTATGGTGATAATTTCCCTAATTAGGAGCTTCATGCAAACAAAGATTAAATTCTGTGTTTGTCTTCTACAAATACACACTCAACCAACACTTATTATAACATGTTTATGTGTTTCCAGCCTCGTCATCTGTCCCAGCTACCACTGCAGCCAGTGATGCCATGTCCATCCTGGACACTATAACCTCTCTCAACCAGGAGGCAAGCTCCAGGGCCAGCACCAGTGGAGAGAAAGCACGCAAGGGCCAAGCTTCAGAGGAGCCCATGCAGGTGGTGGAGGAGGGGAGTGAGCAGGATATGAGTCTGGTTGAGGAAGGAGATGATGGGAAGACACTGGAAGAGGCAGAGGAGGCGAAGCTTGCATCAGATATCCAAGTGTTCGAGGTCAAGACAGAGGACAGTCGGGAACCAGTGGACGCAGGAAAAGAGGGAATCACAGAGGAAATAAAGACTGAAGAGGATGAGATAGGAATTCAGGAGCAGACAGAAGAGGGGAAAGACAAAGCTGGCAGCAAAGCAACTGGAAAACCCACAGAGGAGAAGGTGGATGATGATGCACTGAAATCCCCAAGTCAAATCAAACAGAAAACCAGAGAGAGGCTAAAGGAAGGTGAGCTGCTCTACTCTCTGTATTGGATTTTAAACTCAGTGCAGTGTGACGGGGAGCACGTTAAGCCTACATGCATGAAGTATTCTTGATAAGGTCTTTGTCAGAAGATGGTACTTACATAAATCACAGATAAACAGAAAATTATAAATATAGTACCATTAGGAACATGACAGTATACAGTGACACAGTATAATGTTGTACAAAAAACTAACAATGTGCATCATGCAGATACATACTGTAAGTGTCACAGTATATCTGATCTCTTATGAATATAATAATGATGATCAGAATGCCAACTGAATACAACCATATACAAATTAGTGTCAGTATTAAATCGCATATTGTCCTTTGATGTTTTATTCTTAATTTGAAGCAAGAGATAAGTAACATTTATAATTTTGTGACAGTATTGAATTGTGAACCCAGTATCAAATAATTAACTTAGCATATTTTTACATCATGCGGACTACTAAACCTGAATATAGGGCCTACTTTATGCAGAAAATATTGGTTTATTCTTGCTAATATGCTCAGGTCTCCAAGGTCTGTCATAAATGTATTACAGTTTATCTTGGTTGTTACAAACTCAGAATCAGAACACATTTAACACAGGTAAGTGTTAGTTTGGTGAAGACAGTGCTGACTGGTAATATGTTTTTCTGTTATTTTAATGAATCTTTTTAACATAAGCACTATATAATTAGTTGAAAATGATGTGTCTTTGCCCCACAGAATATTCACTGGAGGACTCTGACTTGGAAGGTCTGAGTGACATTACCGTGAGCTCCGTCCACACCAGTGATCTGTCATCATTTGAGGAGGAAAGTGATGATGAGCAGCCGCTGACTGATTCCTCTGATGAGGGGGAGATTTTATCTGATGGTCTGTCCATATCTTCATGTCATTTTTTCTCTGCCATAACCTTGTAAAACTGAATTATGAACAGTATTTCACAAAATGTTAATAAGGTGTTACTACTACAGAACTTGTTTGAAAATGTGTTTCTTTTCTCTGTGCCCTTGTACAAACTGAAGGTGAGAAAGCAGAAAAAAAGCAAGCCGGTGCAGACACAGGAGAAGACGACAAGGAGCACAAGCCTCGCCGAAAGGCCTACGTCCACAAGCCTTTCCTGTACTCCCGTTACTATAGCGACTCGGATGACGAGATCACTGTAGAGGAGCGTCGGAGATCTGCAGTGAGTTAATATTTACTGGGCAACACGTACAGAATTCCCTCGGTGTTTACTGGGTGTTGGGTTTTGCTGTTTTTGTTCAATCGTGCTGTAAGTTTTCTCTATCCAGTATTACAAAATGATCATGCTACCTGCATAGGCCTGTGGCTTAATTCAGAGCATTTTCTAAGCAAATGAAGGCAGATTAAACACACAGAAAAGAGTTTTGCAGATAAACACAGATCTTGGTTTCACATTGCATTGGTTATGTTACTTTCAAAACATATTAAGAGCTCATCTCTTTTGTCAAAGAGACACATTTTTATACTTTTGGATTTTATGTCTGATTAGGACCTGGGGTGTTCTCTCTCTCTCTCTCTCTTTCTCTCTCTCTCTCCCTCTCTCTTTCTCACACCTCTCCTCTCTTAGGCCAAGGACAAAGAGGAGAGATTACTCAAGAGACAGCAGAACAGGGAACGCATGGAAGAGAAACGCAAGCAGAAAGCAGCACAAGCTGAAGAACAAGGTGCTTATGTCATCTGTGTTTGTTAACCTCCTTTTCTCTGATCTTTATGTTTTATTCTCATCTCTTCCTCCCGTCTAGCATAATGAAAAGAGTAAAAGTGCCATGAAAGTAGTCTTGTGCAAACTAAATGTTAGATTGGCAGTTATTTACTTTGCACAATTCCTTACACAGATCAAAGAAAACAACAGAGGGGAGACTCACCTGGCTTGGAGGGACCTAGGGCCAAGGAGGCTCGCAAAGAAAGGAAAGTTCTGGAGAAAAAAATGGCTCTCAACAGGAAGAGGAAACTAGACTCAAGGTGAGTCAGCAGAAGCTTAGACTTGGCAGCTGCTGAACATACGCTAATTAATTTAAATTTGGTCATATGTATATTGAATTACATGTAAAATGTTCACCCTTCAGGAAAGAAGGTGATATTTCAAGCAAGAGGAAAGACATGGAAGTTGAAGGCTCTAAGAAGGCAGTAAGTAAAAATCTTTATTGTTGAATAAAATATATTTGCCCATAGGTAATAATTTTGGCACCGGACTGATAAAGAGTTCTCACAAGTAGGTGTGTGTTTGTTGTCTTATAATTAGGAAGTAAAATCTGCAGCCCCAAAGACCCCACAACAGAAGTTGATCAGGAAAGTGTCAGACTCTGCATCATCTGATGAGAGACACAGAAGGAGGAGTGGCAGTGTGTCAGAGGACTCCAGTGACCCGAAAAAGCTGTGTGACAAAAACCGGACACACTCCTTTATCTTGGAGTTGGAACAAGGCTCCCAAGAGGCACTCAAGCAACGCTCATTTGGAAAATTTGATCGTCCATCACGCAAGGAGTTTCATTCTAAAGAACGCAAAGAGAAAGACCGCAGTCTGTCAGATGAACGTGCTAAACTCAAACAAAAACAGGAGAAAAAAACTGAATCTCAAGCAGATGAATCTCAGCTGAAGGAAGGTGCTGCTATTAAAATGTCCTCTGAGGAAAAAGGTGAGAAGAAGGCCAAGGTAAAAAGTGACAAGAAAATTTCAGGAACCACTAAGGAAGGAAAGGCATCTATGTCAGAAGGTGTGGCTGATGAGGGGGGTCCAAAAGACAGTGTTTCCAAAAAGGGCAAGGCGCTGCCTGCGGATGCTGCCAAATCAGAGAAGGATAGGGAGAAAGAAAAGGACAAAATGAGAGAAAAGGAAAAAGACAAAGTCAAAGAAAAAGACAAGACCAAAGGAGAGAAGAATTTAGCTAAAAGCGACTCTAAGCAGCTGCTCCGCCCAGATTCTACAGGCTCTTCTGAGGACAGGTCTGACATGGAGCCTGGGACAGAAAGCGGCAAGAAGAAGGATAAACACCCTAAGGAAGTCCTGAAAAGGTCAAGGAGTCACACGGAGGACCGACAAGGAGACAAACCCAAATCTAAAACAGAAAATAAAGACAGTGAGAGGGAGAAGACCAAAGCTGATCAAGACGGCCAGAAACCAAACAAGCCCAGCACTGAAACCGACAAAGATCCAAGAAAGGCTAAACCGACAGAAAAGGGAAAAGTCATGGAAAAATCAAAATCAAAATCCAAAGAGGAAACAAAGACTCCATTGTCATCAAAGACAGAAAAGAAAGCTCAGAGTTTAGAAGTCAAAAGCAAAACACCTGTCAGCAAACATGAGACAGCAAAGGAGAAGAAAAAAGAGGGAAACACAAAGGAACACCGCAAGGTCTCAGAAGAAACTCCCCATGAGAAATCTGAGAGTAAGAGTGCAAAGAAAAAGTTGGAAAAGAAGGACAAAATCCCAGAGAGGAAGGATGACAGCCAGGAAGAGAAGAAAGTGTACAGAGAAGACAAATACGACAAGTCTGAAAAGTCCTCGGTTTCCTCACAGAGTCTTGACGCAGAAGAGATGCATAAGAAGCAAGCTCTCCTCCAAGACACAAGCACAGATTCTGATCTCATCGCTACCACCGTTACCACCTCTTTCTCAGATGATACCTATGATGCACTGAGTGACATCACCCCCGAGCCAGATGAAGGTGAAACTGAGATGCGACTCAGTGAGCTGGAACCACGTCCTTTACCAACTGAGGCCGACGCTCTGTTGACTCTGATGGACATGTGCACATCAGCGGATGCAAGGCTTCCTCAGGATAGCAGTCAAGAAACTGCTGCCCCTGAGATGACCCTTCAAGATGCCGACATGAAGATGAAAGAGGCAGCTCTGACTCTGCTTTCCATGGATCCTGACAGTACAGTATCCACCAGTTTCATTACACCAGATACCAGGGAAGGTCCAGAGGTGAATTCACCCCGGCCGCAACCAGTGGAAACGAGTGTAGCTGAAGAGGGAGAGCAACAGCTTTCCATAAATATACCAACTGAAACTGAAACTGAAACTGAGCTTACAACTGCTGACTTGCCAACAGTTAAATCTCAAGAGGGTACTGAGCTTGTTGAGAAAAAATCAAACTGTCCAGGTAAATGAAGCATTTTGACGGAGAAACAAAAGTTTAATTGTCACTGGGTGCGTAATTATGAATGTTTTCATAAATTTAAAGCAAAACCTGTCTCTCTTCACAGAAGTGTCAGACATTTCAGAGAAAGAAACCGATGTTTCAAATGTACAAACATCCATCTCACTCGCTCCACAGGTAACAATGAATGTCACATTTACTGGATAAAGTTTTGTAAGATGAAAATGCCTTCATCTTGTTTAAAGACAAATTCTTGCCCTGGTCTGTCACCCCACTGTATATAAATGTATATTTTATAATATGTGAAGATTAATATTTATTTGAGAATACATGTTTTAAAGATGTTGCTGCATTGTGCCAAATTATTGTTCTGACTCCTGTGTAGGATGATGACGCTGCATCAAATGAATGTCAGGCTCCTTTAAATGTAGAAGAAGAGACCAAAGGTGAAGAGATTGCCCCAGAAACACAACTTGCTAACACATCAGTGCCACCAGTTGATGAAAAAGGTAAGTAAGATAAGATAAGATAACATATTCCTTTATTAATCCCACAGTGGGGAAATTTCAATAGACTAAGACTGAAAAAAAAAAAGACTGAAACTGAGATTCAAAGCTTGTGTCTTACTTTATGGTCTTTATGACTGTTTTCTCTTGTGGGTTCCAGTGCCAAGTTAGTTAGCCAACTTCAATAAACGATGCACACATTCTCATTGATAACATTTTTTTCTTGATTTTTTTTTATTTGATGTTTCTCATTTAAATAAGTTATTTTACATCCTGCAATATTTCAGATGCTGTTGTGTCTGAAACAGAGAAATTCAAAGGAAACACTGAAGAAAGCATGGTGGCTGTTGTTGCTGATACACCTAGCACTGAACAAGTTTCAGAGATTTCAAGTAAAGAAGGTGAGGAATTAAAAAAAAAAAAAAAAAGTAGTTTGAGAGAATCAGTAGACTTTCCTTTATGACAGTCAACTTATTGTTTTATCATTAATTCAGATGAAACGCAGTCAGATGTTGGAGATGCAGCAACAAGCAGCAAGGTGAGTTGCCATTCATATTGTGCAAATGAATCAAACTTTGTTCAAGTTCAAGTCACATTAGTTACATGCTTAACTTTGCTGAATTATTTTATCACATTCTCATGTATTCACTTTTATGCAAGGCTGAAATTCAAAGCGATCTGTTTTGAACAATAGGTGGAAGTGGTGGAAGCTGAGGACAACCAGGACAAGATGGACATTGATACTAATAGTAAGTTTTAGCTTAATCCATACTTAAAAAGCATAGAATTTTAAGCCATTTTAAGCTTCACTCTCTTTGGAAAACAGTAATCTTGTACAGAGTGGTGATATTTAAATGAATTGATCAACATGTTTAAAATAGGCCTAAAATCAGTCAGACCATTTTTAATCTAATGATTTTCACCATTAGGTGAGGTTCAGAGTGTGACACAGCCAGAAGAGAATGTGGAACAAGAAGAGACTGATTCACAAACTGTAAGTGCTCATTATTAGGCCTGATGGTGTCGCTAACACATGATTTGTTAACATGTAAATCACATGTTGCTGCTGCACCTCATATGTTTATTGGTTTGTTTATTTGACCAGTCTTTATGTCTCATTTCTATGTATGAATGCATCTACTTCTGTTAATCTGTTTATCACATAAATTATTTTCAGATGGAGTCTGGTGTTCCTGGCAAGTCTGAGGAGGCCAGAGGAACTGGAGACGCATGTCAGTCCAAACTAGTCAAACAAATCAGTGAGTCTTTTTTGTGTGTATGTTTGTTTTTTAAAGCTTGCTATGTATTGTTTTTTTTTATATTATTTTTTTTATTATCATATTTGATATATGCAGAATTTCAATCCAAAATCAACAAATGATTATCAGGGAATCTATACCATACTGTACTTTAACTAATGTTTGTTATTGGTTAAAGAATTGAAAAGTTCTGGCAAGAAATTTTTACAGCATGATCACATTAAAATTAGAACAGACTATTGGACTTTGGAAAGGATTTTGGATAACTTAATTCTGTAGTTGACACATAATTTTACAACCTCCCCCCACAAAACTAACATCCATAGATTTTTTTTTTTAAATAGAAATTTTTTTTTCAATGTTTTGTTCTGTCGTAATGTTTCAGGTAATGTCTCCAGTTCAGACAGCCAGGAGGATGAGAAGGGATCAGACCTGTCAGAAAAGGTAACTTTTAACAGATTAGATAATGCTAAACAGCATGCCTGGAATTTGAAGTTGTCACTAAAATATATTCATAAATGTGTGATGAAATCAGCTTTGACAAACTGGGTGAACTGCTGTGTCGTGTGTATGCCCTTCATTTTTTTTAATGTGTAGTGTTTTTTTTTTTATTTTATGCCTTTATCCCTGTTATGTTAGTGTTTAGACTGTAAAAACTAACATAATGGTTTTCCACCATGGTTGAACAATGACATATTGTGTCATTTTACTGCCTTAATTGATATCGCTTCTAATTTACAGGAGGAGAAAAAAGGGGGAAGAGTAACACGCAAACGAAGGCTGTCCAGTCAGAAAGCTGCGACAACCAAAGACTCTGGTATTGTAGCTAAGAGTTTCATTTGTCTACAGTGACTCAAGAGTTTTGGTCAGAAAATTGTAACGCAAATGATATAATCAGCTGTGTATGTTTAATATCCAATACCTTTTTTAAAATGAATGTATCGTGTTGGAATGAACAGAATCTACTGAACAGATCCACTGCAGTAGCTTGAGGTCAGTTTTCTTGCTCCAGGCACCTCAGTGGTTGTTTTTGACAAAGAGGACAGTATTTCTCATTCATTTTCCCCTCATATTTTCCAAATGCTACAGGTACTTGAACACTGCAGTCACGAGCGTTATTCTCTAACCTTTAGATTACACATTCTCCCAAACAAATATAGCTTTACATCCACATTCACTAGTATGGTATCTACATTCTTCAACTCTTAAGTCTGACAGGAGGGGCCACATAGAATGATTATTTATATGGAAAGCCTAATTCATTTATTTAATGGCTCAGGTGAGGAGAAGGATGAAAAGGACAGCCAAGAGCAACCATCTGCTGAGGTGAATTAAGTGTTTTTTTTACATTGCTTGTCGCATTTTTGTTTTCTAATTCTCATCATCTATATATGATTTCAAAAATACATTGTAAGTGAGAAAAACAATCCTCTGAAAAATGTCTTTTGCAGTGCAAACACCAAAACCAACATTACTATATATTTCATGTCCACACTTTTTGCTTCTTCAGGAAACTGGTCAGCAGAAGGTCCCGGAGGCCAAAATACCCCGCAGAGGACGATCATCCAAAACCACTGCGGACGTGGAGGAGGACCAACCGAAGGAGCCTGAGAAGTCAGAGGAGTCTCCGAGCCACAGGGCAAGACGCTTAGGAGCCCAGCTCAAAGAGGCCACTGCTGGTAAGATGGATGGCTTGGATGCCTTGTCATGTGTTACTCTTGTGGTAATCAGTCAGCTATTAGTATTCATCCCAACTGACAGTAATATTATTATAATGTCAAACAGTTACAATAACCAGTTCTTCAATAAATTTCAGGGTATCTGCATGTTTCAGAAAGCCAAACTTTTTTTTTAAAGACCTTTTTTAAAGACCTTTCTAATGTTACTAGGAACTGAATTCATGACTTTAAAAAAGCCTATTTCAGTTTGAATACAGCTCATCAATTTTAACCTAAGTTCATCAATCAAAATGTTCTACTGCTCTGCTGTGAATTCAGCTGTGTTACACATTATAGCTGACACTGTCTCCTTGTGTAAGAGCGCCAATAAGACATAGCAAGCTGAGAAGTGTTGCTAAACCCCGAATAATCACATATTCGGTCATGCAAGTATGGAATAATGTACTACTAGATTCTGCAGTCTGTTTACCAACTTGTAGCTCATATTGTCAATTATATTGCTCTTGTGTTGTGTCAGCCTCAGGTAATCAAAAGAAAGATGAGATTAAGGATGAAGAGAAAGCTGAGAAATCTTCTGCAGAGAAACCTGTGGAGAGAGAGGAGGTATGTTAAGAGAAGTACACCATTTATGTGTTACATGCTTTACATCATCAGGTTTATTACTGCAACAACAATGCACATTTGTGTACATTTGTATTGTTACCTAGCAGTCAGATTTTGAACTTGAATATTGTCTCATAATTTTCCAAACTATCAATCCTGAAGGGAACCGAAGAGGACATTGGACTGAAGAAAAGCGGTCAGCAAGAAAGCCAGATGAAGCCACCGTCCCCCCAGCCAGAGGCCAGTGAAGGCACAGGAGGCTCTGAGTCCACTGAGACCACTGATATATGTCAGTCACTTTTTAATTAAATTCATATACATGGGAAGGTGGAGCTAAGTGTCTGGAGGAGCCCTGAACTCCACCAACCACGTGGTGTTGCATCATAAGTGAACTGAATTTCAAGAAGTCAGTTCAGGTTATTGATGTGGCCATCCATCACAACATGTTTTGAAGGATTTTGCAAGAATTAGAATATAAAAAATGTAAGACATATCGAGTGAGAATAGGTGCTGGGACAAAATAATGAAAATAGAGATAGTATAACACTGACAGTTAAAATGAAATTACAAAGCAACTATCTGAGAGAGAGAAACATGAGACATAAAGAAAATAGCTTGACATCTTGCCCGATGTCATGTCCCCTGATTGAAAGAACAGTTAATTTGTTTTCGTGGCTTATTTTTTAACTATCTTTTATGTATTTTGCCGTCTCTGCCTGTTAATACTCAAGTTAATACCAAAAATTCGTATCTCAATTCTGTCCAATTAAATCTCTGTTTCAGGTAAACCCCCAATGAAGAGGAAGCGGTCTGAGGAAATGGAGGAAGCCATGAAGGTTACATTCATTCTGTTCATGGACCAAAATATTGACTGCATCTTGGCTGACTCTCACCCCTTTCCAGCCTATATTTCCTTGTTTCCATCCCCTTTATGAAAAATATCGATACAGGCGTGAGTGTCCAAGTCTCGATATGTTTAATCCCATGCATTCAAATGATTTTATCCTGCAGGAGACAGAGGCTGAGGAGGAGAAGGAGAGGGACACCAGCCAACAGGACCAAAATGAGAAGCAGCCTATGACAGAAAGTGGTGGGGAAGCACACAACCACACACACTTAAAACGCTTTGTTCAGATCAACCACATTAAAATGATCATTTAGATAAGGACGTAGAGACTGGCTAAATACCACTGCAGATGGAAAACCTAATTTTGTATATACATTCAAACCTTCAGTCAAAACATTTTCTGAGTCAGGATGAGAATGAATTTACTTTTATTTTTATCAAGTCTTTATCTTTTCCCAGCTTGCTCTCCCTCAATGGGCCAGTCAGAAGGTCAAGAGGAGGTAAAGGAGGAGTGCTCCAGTGAGAACAAACCAGACGATGTATGTTGGCAATAAAATGCATTCCTTAATGTAAAAATACTGTGCATCCATTACTTTGAAATCTTTATTTTCTAGGCGAGATTTTATCTAATCTCATCTTATTTTAAATGTAATCTTTGCAAATTCAACATTTTCATAGTTATTGTCTGGCATTGTTTTGTTTTTTTTACCTTTCTAGGGTGAGGAGGAGCAAACCCAAGAGGACCAAGGCATGGCTTCTAAGAAACCTGCTCGGAGGGGACGGTCCTCAAAGGCAGCAGCAGCCACTGAGGACTCAGGTCGGTTCTGTTCACACTGTGCAGTTAAAAGCTCAATTTACTGCAGCCAAAAAAATGATCTTGTCAGAGTTGTTAGTTCATTCAAGATTAGTGTAGAGGTACAGCCTCCTATCTATTGTTGATGTTAGGTGAAAAGTGAAATTTATATTTTTGGTTTTGAATTTCTCTTTACCCTTTTCTAGTGGGAGCAGCATGCACCTCTGTAGTTGCATGTCTGGGATTCTTTCAAAAATAACGCGGAGCATCACTGCTTGACACTTGAGCCTGTGTGATGAAGGCACTGGAAATGTACCTTGCTAATATCTTTAAGATGTGATCTAAACTCTGTGTCTGAAATAATATAGCTTCAATGAGTGTTGTCAGGAAATAAATTGATGTCATTTGGATACCAAACAAGATCAAAACCCATTTTACAAATAACAGGATGATCCACAGGGAAATGGAAGTTAAATAGAAAGGCATAAAAACAGTGAAGCCAGTTCAGTTTCCAGTTTGGCTCACACATACCACACCATGATGTTGCTGAATCTTCACTATTTTATCAGTTTTTTTTTGGTTCCATAGACAGATTTCTTTTTCTCTTTCCAACAGATAAAAAGGACAAAAAGGCAGAGGAGAAAGAAAGCGAACAGAATGATGAGGAAGGGGATGATGATGAGAAGGAAGAAGAGGAGACCAAGACCAGAACTACAACACGCTCAGCATCTCGCCTTGAGGCTGAAAAGTAATTTGTAGTAATAATAATAATAATGATGATAACAATAATAATAATAACAACAACAACAGAACGATTACTACTACAAATAATAACAACAATGATAATGATGGAAATTTAATGGAGCTAATCAAATTGCAGAATCAAGACACTATCCACATACTCATATCTATGCAAATACTTTATTTGCTGCAAGCTTTTGTCAGAGAACTTCTTCTAGGTGTCAAGTGGCAACAAGTACAGTGATACAAGGGTTAAGAACAGAACATCTGTCCACTCAAACTGAGACTACATTGCCTCTTTGTGGAAATTATGCTTGCATTAAAAAAGCACATAATGAAAACACAATAAAACCAATTAACTCCTCACAACATAAATGCATAATAAAACACATCACAGATTGCAGAGCCTACAGACAGACCACACAAAGAGTCAAGAGCTGCTAATAAGTGCAAAATACAAACTTCTACAGAAATGAGACACGACCTCATCCTTTGTGCAGATCAAGCACTCCCAGTGCAGTGGGGATAAATGAATCCCTGCTTCTTTTACTTCTCAGTGCGGGCACTCCGAAGCACCCAGAAGGCATCATCACTGTCATATCCCATTAAATTAAGAAGGCGGAGATGTAGAACTAAAGTAACAACTGTTGTTTCATATTTGTTTTTGTTGCTCCTAGAAACAAGCCAAGTAAACCATCCACCCGGGCAAGCCGACAGAACGGTAAAGAGGAGACCGCAGCTGGCACGCGGTGAGTTTCTCTCATTGAGGTGCAGCAGACCCAACAGGCTTCAAGGAGAGTCTTACCAAAACTCGACTTTTAGATCGTTAAAGAAAATGTTTTACCAAAGTTTTGCAAAATGTCTTTGAGATGTTGTGAGTTACTAGCACTCAAGGTGCTATTTGATTACATTGCATGAACTGGTTAAAAGAAATTCATATATTGAACACCTGGAATTATGTGAAAACAAAACAAACAAAAAAAGCTTTTCTACCCATAAAATCTTTTTTCAATTACATTGTTGTCTTGAAAGTTGGAATAAAATTGATGAACCACATTCAAACAGAAATAGCCTTTTTTAGAGTCATAAATTCAAGTAACATAAAAAAAGTCTTGAGTTAGGCTTTGTGAAACCTGCAGATGTCCTGATATTGTTATTTATATGTGTTTTATTGGAAAAACTGGTTATTGTAGCTGTTTGTTTTAATTAATAACTCTTGAATGTAGCTAAGGTACATTTTTGCTGTACCTAAATATGACACTCAAACAAACCGACTGACACTTGCTCCTTGTTTCCCTCCTGTAGCGGGACGAGGGGCCAGGTAGCAGCGGGGAAGGGGGGTCGTAAACCAGAGGCCAGCCCCCCTGTGGTGCGCACCCGGGGCGGACAGAAATCAGAGGAGCCCCCTTCCAAGAGAGCCAAACGCTGAAAACTTGGACCGCAGTGAACTGCTTTGCCCAGGCACAGACTTTTAATGCGCTCCCGCACCAAAATGGATACCTACTTACATTCAAGTGTAAACCTCAGAGTTTTGTCATGCAAGTCAGAGAGAGCCTCTCCACTCGGCCTGCAGTTGGTTAGCATGCAGAGCTAGTCGGGCTTCATTGACCGGCAATATTGAAAAGCTCTGGATTATATTATACACTTTCCTCTGATGGTAGGGCCTAAACCTAAGGATTTATAGAGGAATCCCTCTGAATACCGTCTACTACATGACACCCATATGGTTTTGATCAGACTTCATCATTCCTTCGTTTATTCAGTAAAGCCTAGTGAACTACAGCATTTTGAGCCAATCAGAGGCCTAATGTGTAGCCGAGTTGTGTTTTGAGATAGAGAGGGTGAATTGAAATGAGCTACTATTGAAGATAACTATCAGCCTGGTGATCGCCTGTGTCTCAGTGCCAGTCGAGACCAATTCTCCCTCACAGGCATAACTGTTACACATTCAAACATTTTGTATGTCTGATTTGTAAATCCACACTCTTGTACATAGAAACCAGTGTCAAGCATCTAGCTGTTGTTGTGGACTTACATTTTGAATATTCATTCTGTGAATGTAATGGAGGCGTTTTTCTCCACACTATTTTTATGTGTTTGGTTTTTAAACTAAGCACTCATACAGTGAGGATTATTTTTTGGTTATGTTGCTCCCTGGTAGAAAAGCAGAGCAGTATTAGTCATCCACAGAAAAAAAAATCGTGTACATAAATATAAAATTTGCTGTTTGTCTCCATAAACAGATTTCTAAAAGCTCCTTGTGCAAAGTACTGTTGCGTACCACCTGAGTGCTGAGTCTTCACAATGATTTGTGTTGTTTTACAGTTTTATCCATTTGTTTAATGGTGTTTATCTTGACCTGTCAACATAAAGATGTGCATTCATACATTCATTCATACACAAATGTAAATGAACAGAACATTGTTTTTATACTGTGTTCACCATATAAAATAGTTTGTGGTTCTTTATAATTGTGGTCAACGTGGTAATTTCTATTTTTTGTGACAAACAAGTGAAATCAAGTGAAAACACTGTAAACTAGTGCTTGATGTCTGTTTCTCTTCAAGTTTGCTCCTAGTGTTTTTTAGTTTTCTCATTTCTGAATAGTTGCGGTTAAGTGTAAACAGAGTTAGTTACAGACCATAAAAACACAAAATCTTTTTCATGTTCAGCATGCACTTAAAACAAATATTAGTTTCACAGATTTTCACCATAAAACCAACAACGGCTGGAAGAACCTCAAACCATGTTGACTCTGTTGCTGCGTTTGAGTAGCTGAAACCTTTGTTTATGGAAAGATGAAATAGTGTACAGAACTGAATACACAGATTTTTATTAATTTACCCCTATATGTCTCAAATGTTATCTCCGCTGTGTTTCCTGAATGGATGTGCTGTCTGTAATGTGTAAATAGCCAAGACATTTAACCAATCACCTCAGAGCGGAGAAGAGGAGAGGACATTCCTGCCGGCTAATGGAGGATAAAACTGACAAACTAAGAATGAAATATTCCACCATCATTAACACGTTAGGAGGCCTTAATCGCTGCACCTGAACTTAGGGGATCCAGCAGCATGGAGAAAGGTTACGGAAAGCCGGAGTTCTCTGAGGGAGGTGGTTGAAGTTTTCCGACCATTCCTGCGGAGTGCTAAATTTGATTCCTTAAGGTGTTCCTCTCAGGTATTTCCTGGTGCTGGAATCCAAGTGCTAAATGTTAGCCCAACACCTCTCATTTAAAGGTTTGGATCAGCTTTCATGTAGCCACCAGGCCTGGCAGGCAAACAGCGCTCCTTTCAGTCACTGATGCCATTGGAGGGACTCGAGCCGTCATTTTGGTCATTTTAATGTGGCACTTTGTTTTGTTGTCCAAGGTAATTTTTCAGTTTTGCTGAGCAGGTTTCTGCAAGCCACAAGTATCAGCAGCCCCTGTGTTTGAGAGGCACTGGATAGCTTGTTATTTATGAGATTTAAAAAAAAAAAAAGAAAAAAATTGGTTGTGATTGGTTATGATAATCATATACAGCACTGCAGTGACCCCACAACAACAACAATGACCAAAAAAATACTTTTTATCATCACATTTTAACTTAAAATATGCATTTAACCTGCTTCGGGAGCATTTATTCCACACAGGATAGAAAAAGGAGTGTCAACGCTCTATCACTAAACTTTTTACCACTTTTTTTTTGTTTTATGTATTTATTGATTTATTTTTGTAGTGGATCTCAAGGCTTTTCGGCACCAGATTCTCTCTTTGTTAACTTGCCTTGTGAGTACACCAAAAACTTGGCTGTGATTTTGCATGATGATCTTTACCTCCAGGGGTATGTATCTAATATCTCCCAGACTGCCTTTTATCTTCTCAGAAATAAATCCAAAATTAGATGCTTCCTTTGATAGACAATGAAAATCTGGTTCATGCATTTATACAAACTACATTACTGGAATACACTTTTCTCTGGACTGACAAAGCAAGTGCATTACCTAAGTATCACCTTAAAAAAAAAAAAAAAAGTTTGACACATTACTCCTATTTTAGCTTCTCTACACTGGCTCCCAAACAAAAAACTGATTTTAAAAATCTTCTTACTTTTAACTTTTATTTTAGAATCAGCATCCATGTTAATAATAATATTCTTTTCTCACTCTTTTTTTTTTTTTTTTAAATCTTGAAGCACATTGAGTCTACGCCTGTCATGTGAAATGTGCTATATAAATAAACTTGACTTAACTTGACTATCACAGTCAGGGAAGTATGAGGAAGTCAAACTGTTTGTACTCATCAGAAAAGATCTGAGTGGTGACGAGACGATAACCTCCAACTTTTTAATACCCCATGCATATTAAAACAACCAATATGGTCATGTTATTTGGAAACACATCATAATGGCATTATCACAGTTTATTAACCTCTGTATTGTATTAAATTATGGGAAAAAAAAGTTAGTACACTAGTTTAAAACTGCATTCTTACACCTTTATATATACGTTATGTAGGCTGTTATCAAACACTGAGGAGGGCATCATAATGTGTCACCAATTAATGTAAAAATACCTATTGTATTGAACATGCAATGCTTTCCCAGAGGTGAGTACACATTGCTAATACATTGGAGTAAGCCCATTGTACTCTAAAATGTAATTCTACATACAATCCATCATTTAATGTGGGCTTTTGGGCTGTGATTTATAGGTGTGAAGCTGCTGAGCCGGTGCAGGTTTTCTGGGTTGTGCCCTGACCACACACCGGTGCTGACATCTCGACGTGACAATGGTAGAGAGAAACTGATACTCCATAAATTATTTCAGGGTTTGATCACAAGTCATATCTCCTTCCCTGTCCTCTTAAGCAGGGCTGGTAGTGGGTAGCAGTGCAGTTTATCCTGGAGAGTGCCGTGGAAAGATGGTGGTTTCACACAACTGTCAACTGGAATAGAGGGACTGTTGGATTTGAGCAGGGTGGCGGGGGGGTCTAACCAGCACTGCTGGGATAAGGGTCTCACTCCCACTGCCTCTCTATATTGGGAGTGGTCTTTCCTCTACTGGGGATTTGGCCAAGGCGACTGGCACTGAATATAATGGTCTCCCATTCAGCCACTCCTCTCACAAGACATAAAAGTTAACAGGTGTTTAACGTCAGAAGTGTTTCATACGAGAGTCATAGAAATAGAGACAGGCAGCAGGGAGGGGCAGCGGCTTAACATTTTTTTTCATTCTTTTGCAGTATTGAAATAATTCTGCGGCTGAGGCCGCTGACTCTGGATTGACATCTGGCATCTGAAGCTGCAAGAAATGCACGCCAGCGTGCAGAGAGAGGCCTGAGGTGTGTGTTTACTGACCAACATTTTGAACATCATTTGAGGTCAAACTGGTTGCTGCATGTCCGCAGAGATGATCAAAACTGTGAAGCATTTCATGATGTATTTGTGCTTTTTTATGATGCATTTGTGCTTATGTATGCAGAATATAAATGAGAGGCTCATTCCAAAATGTAATATACCTTCTCTGGAAAAGAATGTCTACATTGCTCAGTATTTGAAAAAGTGGTTACAGCCACTGAAACTTTACTCTTTTGCAAGCAAAGGCCTTGACATACTTCATGACTTCATTAATATTCAATAGTAGGTTGTATTTTCATGCCACTATTAATTTAGTTAGAGTAGAAAGTATATTTTCCAAATAGTGGGTGTTATATGGATACTGTACTGTAAAGTATCCAGTCCATGTCATCCACTTCACTGTTTGAAAAGAACAGACCTACAATATCTTAAGAATTTCTAAATGGTGCTTGAAGTTTTCACAACTACATCAACTTGTATGTCTAAAAGTGGTATTTTACATCTGACATAAAGCCCCTGAAAGGGGTCCGCTCCTTTGAAGGACATCTTTATTTAGGCGTGAGAAGAGGAGACAGAGATGGTCACAGAGCCTTAAGGCAGCCAAGCCCTTCAAACCTGAGAAGCCTTTTATGATGTGCTTGAGCTGCATGCATTATGTATTGCGTGCCAAAGGCAGATGAAAGCTCATTTGTCAGCACAGCAGGCCAGAAAATAAACTATAAATCACGTCTGTACTATCTACACAAATTAATTGGACTGTAACAGTGGGCTATCCCCCCACTAAAAGGGCTTCTATGCTTGTGCTTCTGTGGCTCCAGTAATGTAGCTGGTACTGAGATGTTTTGAAAAGCTTCCAAGAGGAGGAGGAACTTCGGATGACTACTCTCTCCTTGTCTCTTGGTTCCATTTACTGTATTAAGAGTGCTGTCCCAAGGGTTCCTCCATTTAGTGGTCCATCGCATGCAAGGATAATTTTTCTTTTGGAGAAAGAGAGAGAGAGGAGAAAAAAAGATTTGGGGGGTTCAGGCGTAACTTAGGCGACTAAAAGCATACTTAAAGCTGGCAGTGCCCCCCCTCCTTCTTGCCTCCACTTTTCAATGTTGAGGTTGATTAAGGGTGCTATCACGGTGGATCTGATATTTGGTGAGAAATTCAGAGGACGTTTTGGGAGCATTTATTGCAAATGACTCTTGGCAGTGCCCTCTCATGTATTGCTCCATCTGAACACAATTTGGCAGCTATTCACGCATAAGAGGGGGAGAATGGCGTGCTGTGAGCCTCCTTCCTCATACCAGCACGCAAAAGGTTCAAGACCTGTCATAAACACACCCTGGAGAGGAGGGGAAACAGAGATGTTACCATGGCACTGGCATGTTGCTGCATCAAGCAAGATTTCTGTTTAAAACATAAGATTAAGGCTACGGGGCAGGAAAAGGGGCGGTGGGTGGGTGGAGGGAAACGTATTCCACTGTGTTGTTAGCGTAATGTGCCATTAACTTTATTTTTTACTGGAAGGAGGTGGGAAATTTCATCCTTGCATTACTCCACTGAGGAGCCCACAAGAAGGAATGCACAGAGCAGACAAGCAATCCGAGGATATTAATAAATGATGTCTCCTCGTAAAGTAAAAGAAGCTATTGTGGTTTTACTGTAAATGTACCTTTTCCCAGTATAAGAAATTAATATCTCATTGCTTTTTAACATCTTTTTTTCCCATGACAGTACACTCCTCTTCCCAGCCAGCAGAGGGAGCCCTCTTGTTCAAACGCACCAAACCATTTTCAGCCTCATGCTGACAATGAACAGACATAGCTTTGTATATGAAACACCAAAGTTTCTTTTTCTGTTCTTTTTCTTCTCTTTTTTCTGCTTTCCTTATTGTTGTTATTATTTTTCCTTCTTCATCTTTTTTGGGCCTATTTACAAATGATTCAAACCTTCTCATCAGTATGCACTGGTGATATTTTGGGTTGAATTTAAAACAGCCCAAAGACAAAGTACAAAAGAAAAATTGGTTTTGGAAAGATGAAATCTGGACTCTTTGTAATAATATCTGTTGACTTTTCATGTGCTTACAAAATGTTTAGAGATTACAGCAAATTTTCTCAAGTGATTTTAAATTACTTTACTGATTTCCCTACATATGTGTTGCTTGGCAGATGATTTACTCTGCATTCATCTATGGATTAAAATGTGCAAATGCAACAAACCGGTTGTTTAATCATTTTTAGCCTTTTATTCGCTGGATATCAGGGTTTTATTTATGCTCAGCTGTCTCGGTTAAAACCAAACTGCTGTTGGTGCTGCTGTTTACATTTCCCTCCACTTACAGCTACTTACTGCTTATTACTCTTCATCCCAGTGTGGTTACCAAAACACAGCGTAACCCATGGAGCTCTGGTTGACATCACATTGATGGGCACACTGACTCACTTTGTTGGAGACCCCTGGCAGACAAAAAAAAAAAAAAAAAAAATCCTCAACTCATTTTCCATCTTCCTAAAGTAAATTTATTGGTTAATCAAAGCTGCTTCTGTTGAAATAGGATCAATGGTTGACAGCGTTGTGTGAGAAAATGGAAAAGCGTGAAGGAAAGAGGTGGATCATTGTGAAACACAAGAGAATCAAAAACAAAGTGATGCGCCACAATTGTGGATCAACCTTGGGTGAAATTAGTAGTTTCTAAATGGAGCAGCATGTTTTCAGAAGCTGCAAGTGCAAGGGGCTGTACGTGTGAAAATATCCAGACAGTGTCGGTGGTTTTTGCTTTCCCCTTTTCCAGTTGTGTTTTCATTGCCTGTGGTGATACAAGCTTTCATCCCCAAGGTCACATCCAGCCCTGGGACAACGCCACATAATGCTTTCACCACCATTCAGTTCATTTTCACAGAGCAAAGACACTCGTTTGGTTAAATTTGGTTTAAAATTACTAATTCAATTCTGTAAAAAGGCAAACACTCACAAGCAAAACAAGGAACTTCAGCTGAAGCGTTTTAACCTTGCCTTGCTCTAACAGAGTCAGGGTCAGCACCTCTAAAATTCAATTTGGGAATTGGACAATGTTAAAAATACAAAAATAAAAACTGTAAATCCTTTGCAATAAAAGGTTTGTCACATACAGCACATAAAGAAATCAAAGAGAAAAGAGGCTGTGGCATTATTATTAGTGCAGTTTCAATTTACATTTTGAATAAATTGAAATAAAAGCGAACTGAGCCCAAGTGTCATACTGGACACAAAAAAGTCACAAGATGTCAGAGGTCAATGACACAATGATATTTTCCGTGGCCACTAGATGGTATAATGTATGCATGCAGCAACTTCACCCACGCATAGCCTAGAAATTTAATTTTTGACGTTAAGTAGACCATAGTTAATAGGAATATTATGATCTACACTATATTTTCCACTTTTATTCTCCCTATGATTTAAAAACGCACAAACTCATTTAATTCAAGCTGTGATACAACATTTTAAAAATCTGTAGGCTGCAATGCGTTGGTATTAACTCCAGATATGAGCTGACATGGAGAGAGAGGCTTCAATGAACGGACCTGGATTTATTTTGCACAGGCTACACAGCCTCATTTTATTCTATTAATCTCCCACACCTTGACAGACAGAGGCGGTGCGGGAGCAGGTTTTCAGGGACAAAACGCTTTAGACGTTTATTTGATCTGCTGAAAGTGATTTACATGAAGTTCAAGGTCAGGGAGTCCCTGCATCTGTCTCCTCAGAGACAACCAGCAGGCCTGGCGGGGGGGTTTCGGGTTAGACGCAGTGGGCTCATAATCTAAAAGATTTAGGAAAAAAGGAATGAAAGGGAAAGGGAAGGAATGAATAATAAATAAATAAATAACTAAGTAAAAAAATAACAGGATAAATCTTTT